>JAQGBM010001828.1:0-10061 GCA_034698405.1 Symphylella vulgaris | reverse complement strand
TTAGACTCTATGTAAATAATTCATTAAACCAAGTTAGTCTTGATGTGGATATCATGGGTCTATGATCTCCAATAACATCAGGTTTATCGGCACCAGCCAGTGCATTGGAAGTAATTACGCCTACACAGATTTCGGTTCAATATCTCGGATCTATAGACATTAGACAAGTGGAAATTTTACGAAAACATATTTCATATAATTATTATAGGAATTCCTTGAGAAAATTTATTAAGGCAGATGTTACTCAATGAACTTTTGACTAAGGGGTTAGCGGGGGTAAAGTTATCTGGGTCCATAAAGGGCGTATTAGGCTGACGAAAGCCAGCAGAAGAAAAGCTGCAGAGAATAGAATGATTATAATATGTCTTTTACTGCGAACAAAGAAAGGGCTGAAGGCTAGGGCTAGACACTCCGAGGGGGTTAGAGGCACCCTGCTCATGGACAAGAGCCAAATGCAGGCCTGCGAATTTGGCTAGAATGAGGGGGAGCACAAAGCGGCAAAAAGGGCAAAAAAATCGGGACAGAGTTGGCTCGCTCAAGGAGTACTACCCCCTCACAGCTATAATACTCAACAAGTTGCTGTGATAACTTAAGGGTATAGGCTATCAGTAACTATTTAAAAATAGACAGTTTAATTAATCGTATTTAGAAACTCTACAAGATGAGGCACGCAACTGTAAGAGAAAGAATATTCAAATTTTGTATAGGACCATAACTCCACTATTGACTTCAGATCGTCTACTTGCCTCCTGTCTCTTACATTCTTTAGGGCGGGGAAAAACGAAGATAAAAATCGTGTTTCAGGTAACATTGTTGCTAGAAAACGATATCATGTGACTTGTTAAAAACAGAAGTGATCGTTTTTCTAGCAACAATGTTCCCTGAAACACGATTTTGTGTCTTCGTTTTCGCCCGCCCTTACTTGTATTGAAGTTTCTCCCATACTGTCAATACTGTCAATATTGTCTAATTCTCCTCTGTGAAGCACTGCATGACATACACTTAGCCTAATAATTCTGACAAAAGGGCTGTATAAATACAACATTTTTCTGTTTTCCGTATAGCCTATGTTTCTCCGAATATTAAATGCAATACACGTTTGAGCAATATAATCAGACAAGGTTTTGAGATTTACACCATCAGTCTTTTATTAATATTTTCTTTGTATCTCTCGTCCCTATAGAGTTTCGGCAATATCTCCAGCAGTAAATATACCCATGCAGTATAAGATCAGTTATATAATACTCGTATGGCAACACTCGGCATCATTCAGGTCGGGGGTGGTTGATAAAGTATAACAATCAACAGCAGTGCAATGTTTAGACCAAAAATGCAACGGACGTCAGTTATTTATCACTCGTTTCGCTTTAGGCTTTTTTTGTTTTCCTGCCGTTATATATTATGGGATGCATTTTTTGCTGTTTTGCTGGTGCCCGAAAAAAATTTTGCGAGCTATCAGAAAAGGAAAATGCACACCGTATGTATCACAATAAGCCCAGTTTTGTGTGCTGAGCAGTGACGGATCCAGAAAAAAATTTTGAGGGGGCCCGAAATTTTTTTTTTTTACAAATTTGGAATGCATATGCGCAGTGGGTCTGGGGGCGGTAGACCCCCAGCCGCCAGAGGCGAACAAATTTTCCGAATCCAAGTCAAATTTCGCGAATTTTAAGTCAAATTAACCTCTACTTTTGTTAAGAATATGTCACATTCTTCGCAGTTTACGTGGGCTCGGGGGTAAAACCTCTGGAAATTTTTTTTTTTATTTAATCCATATTTTGAAATTTGGTGCATTTTAAGGGGTTTTTGTAAAATTATAATGTATATATCAGAAAAACTGTATCTTTATTTTGCTTTTGGGAGGGGGGAGGCACTGAGGCAGCTCCCCCAGGCCCCCCCTCTAAATCCGCCACTGGTGCTGAGAAAAGGAGCGAGCTCTTGATAACCTAAAACATCTTTTTCAGTCGTTTCTCTTGTACGAGTAAATTAAGGGACTTTGATATTTTTATAGATGAACGGACTTAGAAATTAAATTTTTGTAGATGAATGGAAAATTTTTGAGCTTTGGTTTTTTTTTTTTTTACTCACTCTGTATATTTTTTACGGTGAGAAAATAAATGGAGAACGAGAATGAATTTTAAGGACCCGAAAAACTGCGAAAAATAAAGAGTTTTTTGGGAGTGGGAAAATATATCCCAAGTGCATCGTTTTAGATGCCGAGACCCACAGCAGCAGTAGCATTGATTTGTACAGCATAGAGTGCATTATAATGTTACATTTAGGAATTAGATGGTGGTATCTTTCTATACATGGTGAGATTGTTAAGACTAGGGACTTCAACAGAGAAAATAACAATATAATTTTACCCCTGAGGAAACAGAATAATGCTGTTAGTTTTGTTCAATCACTTCCTAAAAACTTGAGTAACGTTTTAACAGCTTGAAATCCGTAATAAGTTACTGTACAGTGTACATATAGCCTACGAGCAAAGAACTGAGTTAGGCTATCTGAAAACTGAAGCAATATAGCCTATAGTGGAAGAGTCGTTTTTTTTTTCTTCTTCTTCAGAAAAGTAATTTTGTAATCCCTTTGGAAAATAACCCCACTTTTTCGAATTCGTTTTTCTGTTTGAATCAAGAAGACGAACTTTAAAATTATTTTGAAGTGCTGAATTTAGCAGGATAGCATTGAATACTGTACTTAGGGATGGTTGAGACTTGAGAGAAAAAATTATGTCATCTATGTTATTCTTTGATTTAGTCAGCAGCTTTATTAGTAGTGCTCAACTGCTCATATCTTCTATTACTTTGGCTCATAATTATGGAGTACGGTATCTAAGCAATCCAACAACAGGTTGTCATTTACAGTACGAAAAGAGTATAAAAATCTCATCAGGTATACCTTATCCCTTACTGGGGTCGCGGCTGTACGAGGTCTATCCCTCCATTTCTTTCTATATCTTTAGCCATATCCTGATCCAACCCACAATTCTTCATATCTTTTCTAATTACCTGATCCCAACACTGTTACCCCTTCCCCTAGTTATGCTCAAATCTAAACTAATACCGAGTATTTTCCTCGCAATCTAATCATCTTTACCCATAACCACATGCCCATACCACCTCAACTTATTTTCCCTCATTTTGTCTTTTAACATTGGCTAAAAAATCTAAAAGAGAATTAAAAGTTCCTGACAGAGGAATTAGCCTACATATACTCACCCTCACCAGCCTATACACTCTATCTTCTATTACTTTGCCACCAGCCATGTTCTAATAACGATGCTGTGTTGGTTGGTTAGTATTTTGTTCCATTACTACACTCAAGAAATCAGAATACTGTGGTTTCTATACACAACTGATGTTAAGTTACTTTTATATCGTACCTGCCCGTACATCCAGCTGCGGGTATAACTTATGCGTGAAAACTGAAAAGTAGACTTATTTATTTGGTTTTTACGGGTATAAAACTTTTAGCAAATAGTAATAAACTATACTACTGTTGGCACGAGGGTAAAAGCAGTATAGCATATCGTTTTTTATACCATCAAAATTGAATGTTTCCTTTATAAGGATTTTCGTCCAATTTGCAATATTGTGTGTGTTTGGAAAACGATCATGTGAAAAACTATGGAGAAAAAAAACTGCTTAGCTCAAGAAAAAAGAAAACAAAAGTCAGTAAATCTCCTTTCTTTTCTTTTTCGTTTAATGTAGTGTTTTCTATTCGGATGTGATGAAGTTGCAACCAACAGCCCAGATGTTGAGTCATTAATTATTATTTTTCTACTTCTGCAGTTTTATTATTAGGCAGTTTATTTAGCAATTTATAACAAGAAAGGATGAAAAAGAGAAGAGAGATTAATTTCCGAAATGCATTAAATTAAAAGCCAATGCTGAAATGGTACTTCTGTTTTTGTTTCTTCTTTCGGTAAATTGATTCGATTTTTAATTATCTCGGAATCGAATGAGAAATGTTTTTCGGCTGATTTGTGGGAGGGGGAGGTGATACGCCTTCAGTTATAGGCTACCATTGAATTATAGCTACCAAGTGTGTCATGGTTAGAATTGAAATAATTGGAGGCTTTGAAGAAACCACCCATATGTGTGTGTTTAGTGTAATAACGTGAGCAGTACCAAAATCAGGCGCGGACCCAGGGAGCTGGTGTAGGAGCCAGGAGGGACTCTTCTGGAAAAAAAGGAACCATTTTTGGGGGCTTGATAATCATATATAAGTGATGTTCATTTTTTAATGAAGAAAAAGGAAGTGCATGGGGCCATCACTTCCTTCCGGTCTTCTGTTGGGGGCGGGCGTCGTAGATCCGCGCCTGACCAAAAAAACTCGTAGACCAATGTTAACATAAATAAGTATAAACAGCAATTTCGTGAAAGATATACGTTTGTACACAGCACTTTTAAAACTTTGCAGTCTGAAATAAGTATTTTCCATATGGACCAAGTTACATCTTGTTTTTCTTAAATATAACGTTGAGGTCTGAGATCACCGAAGTTTCTAGTTGCCGCCCTTTGTTAGAAAACTTAAAACAATAATTAATTTTAATTTCGGATTAACGTCGAGAGTTTCTGCAGAATTTACTGTAAGTTATACTTTGCGAAACCATACACACAAGACTTACAACAATATCAGCGAAGAAGTTTGTTGGAATTGTTCTAAAAAACTTTTCTTTTTAGAGATCCCTGAGATTTGCACAGAGGGGCTTAAATATGTAATTCTTATATAGCACTAGACAACATTACACGAAAATTTACGAATGTTTTAAGCTTTATTTATATGAAAATGTGCTGTAATGTGTGTTGTTGTTTTTCCCGAGTTTTAAAGAGATATTCCTTATAATATTCACAAATGAGTCATAAGTCCTCATCAACACATTTTTTTTTCATGATATACCAACACCTCCATTTCGCACTGTATGATATTATTATTGTCCTTAAATCCTACAGTAGTATCTTCTCTTTTGATAATATTATGAACTCTGTGGTTTTTCGCATATGATACTAACTGCAGAAGCACGTAAGATTAATCTTAGAGAGGGCGAAGGAATATTGCATGGAGAACTGCACAGAAAACTTGGGTTCTCTAGTGTCTCCTTTGCGTACAAGATAAATGAGGAAATAATGGCCTTCATTTCTCCAGCGACGCATTCTCTGCTTTCCCTTATATTCTTTATACCCTTTTTATACGGTTGTATTATATACCTTTCTTTCTTTCTTTTGGTTCTTATGGTAATAAATTACCCAAATGTCAAATCGAATTTTTCACAAGAGTCCTTTAGATCAAAATATAACACTGATCCGAGTTTTAACATCATGGCAGTTCTTTTTTTCTGTCTTATTTGTTTATAATAATAATAATACACTTTTGTTGTTTTTGTAAACAAGTATATGTATGGCATTTTATTAGAATTATATACATTATTCCATTTTTCTTTGTTATTGGATATATTACAAAAATGCCTGGATGTGTATATAAAGTCGGAAAAATCAATACATTTACAATGTTTGAAGTTGTAGCTAAATAATTATTATAGAGAAATTGATATTTTTAAAAAAGAAAAATAGGTCGTTATATTAATTTTATTAATTCATTCTGTATTTTCTTCCTTTTTGTATTTGAGGCATAATATGGTTCCTTATTCATGAATATAGGAACCGTGGGTCCTATTTCTGAATAGGAGTGAAGAGGGGAAGGGGTAGACCAAAGCAATGCTGGGAACTGGTTATTAGAAAAGATATAAAGGAATGTGGGTTGGATGGGGAGATTGCTAAGGATATGAAGGAGTGGAGACGTAACTTAGAACTCGAAAGGCCGACCCAAACATGGGAAAAGGGGTATGATGATGAAATAAATCTTCTGCTGTACTTAATTGGTTTCTGGCGAATAGAAATTTCTTCATTTTGTTCCTACTTTTTCTTTAGTAAGTTAAAGTAAGAATTTTCAGCATATTTCACAATTTTTTCCCCGCTACTGCATCCAATTTATGGCGAAGTTACTCCGCAAAAAAATAATATTAAAGCATTCTTGTTGTTATTCGAGGTTTTTTTTTTCGTTGAAAACAAGGTTAATAAGTTCGTTTATAACAGCAGTAAATTGCTTTTTTTGTTTGTTTGTAAATAAAGATATTTTTCGTCGGAGCAGCGTAATATTTCTATGCTGCTCCTGCTGGAGAATTGTCAAGAAATTCTTGCAGTGGTGTGGCCTTCAGCATATAAATTATACAGAAATTAAGTTTTCTTCTTTTTTGCGGGTTTTACATTATAAGGGGTGTTATTTTTATTTACTGCATTAAATTATACAGGGTGTACAGAAGTACGGTAACATAATAACTAATAAGAAGAAGAAAGGGCTACGTTTTCTTTAAATAGATCATATCCACGAATGTAAACAAAAGCAAGCAATAGTTCTACATAGTGCGCATGCTCCTGCGGCAGATTTTCTTCCGGTTTAAAGAGCTTGACCTGTTTTCTCTCTGCTCTTTTTGCTCCTGACCTGGGTTATCCAAAATTTACGTGTCTATCGGTATATATTGCATCAGTAAAAGAGAGTTTACTAATTTTACACATAACCCCGTTATACCGGTACCTAATTTGCACATTGTGTGCGCCTCAAACCGGAACCCTATGATCATCCGCCACTGACTGCACTTTCTACTGTATGCAGCAGTTTGCCAGTTTTGATTTTATTATAAAATAATTAACCGGCGGAGTGGCATTGCGGTTTGGTCTCCGCATAATTTATTAAAGTCAAGCTCCGTCGGGTGTGGTCAGTACTAGGATGGGTGGTCTGTTCCACGACCATTACTTTACTTTAGGCCCATTCACCTGAAATGTCCCTAAGGGTCTCTGGACCTGGGATAATAAAAAAAGTAAAAAGAGAGAGGCAGATGAAAAAATAAATTTAAACTGCCAACAATATCGCTGTATAAAATATAGCCAATAATATTACTTTTCAATATAGTAGCATTTCAATAATTCGTACATCAGGCTGGGCTTATTTCGAAAAAACCTCGTTTGAAACAATCAAGTTTCCCCCTCCCCCCTTCAAAATATAATATCCCCGCACCGCCGTGTGCCGTGTTTCCGAAACTAATACCGTATAAAAGAAAAGAGAAGATTTACTTTTCACAAAAGTATAAAGACATATGAGAAAGAAATTCAATAAGCAGAGTAGAAATGTCAAGATTTTCCTTTCCTCTGTGATGAGCAATGAGAGTATAATATGGGTTAAAAAGTTCTAATTAGGATGTCCGCTTTTACTGCCGAGAAAACGAAAGATAATTTTCTCTATTTCTCCTAAGTCTTATATTTGACAAAATGACGGGGGATTCAGTATTATACCGTATTATATAAGTTATATAAATGGAATTTCTCCAAGAGAGAGCTAGAGTTCTGACACGTGACCTTATAGCTTTGATGAAGACACATGCACCTTGGATGTAATCAAAGTTTTGCTTCTAACTTTATAGGCTATAAGGAAGTTAAGTTTTTGGGAGCTGATTTTTGCCAAACTTAATAAGTGGAGGGGTATTAATTCTATATGAGATGAGATTTCGAGAAAAGTAAATTGGAATGAAATACGAATTCCTATTTCCTAAGGGAGTGTAATCCAGCCGTTTTGATTGGTTCTTGTAGGTATATTTTCTCATAACATTCGACATGTTATATACTCTTAATTCCTTTTTTTAGGGTTGTATGAAATGGTAAAGTAATTTAGGTATTAGCCTATGCATGGCCTATGCAAGAATGAACCCGGGTTAAATTTATATAATTTGACATTGCTTGAATTATAATTTATTATATTATATAGGCTACTTTCAATAGGATTTGTTACGATTCTACTCCGTAATAGTTAGTCAAGAGTGACACAGCAGTTGAGTTAAAGTAAAAGTTGTCGAACTAAATATTTGATAGAAAATTCAATTGTCTGTCTTTAACTGAAGTTCGAGTAAATGGAGTCGCCAGGCGCTTTGCGCCTGGTCTATGTAAATTACTAAATTTGAGTTGGCAAATTCATAGTCGTGAGTTGGCAAAATTTGGTTTAATCCTCCCCCCCTGCCCAATCATGACCCCTTTGGTACGCCCCTGTCTCCAACATCTCGTCCCGATCAATTCGTTTCCAACAACTCGCACACCCGAATATATTTTGGCCCCCGGAGCAATACGTCCCCGGAAAATCCGTCCCCAACATTTCATACGAGTTGTTCGGGTACAAGATGTTGGGAACGAGTTTCTGGGTATATTGAAATTTTGGGGACGAATTGTACGGGAGCGTATATTGCTAGAGAGACCAATAATTTTTCGGGTATACGAGATGTTCGGATACGAATTGTTGGGGACGAGATGTTGGAGACGAAGCATCCGCGAAGCGAGTTAATTCTTTCTCTATTTCGTTATATTCCGAATTCCAGAATCCTACATCTTTTTGAGTGGTACACCATCATTAAGTTTAGGCTATATCATTCAGTTTTACAGCATGTTATAATATCCAAAATATTCAGTGTCATCCCACAGTGCACGACTCATCATTAATATGACTAAACTTACACGGCTTGTAATGGCCAAAATGATATAGTAAAAAACAAACATTTTATGGGTGTAACTCGCTGTTTTATGCATAAATTTGAATGTCGTATCATTCTCTATAACATGATGAAAGCATGCAGCTTAAATTATAATATAGCCTACAAAACTCATACCATCCTTTTCAGTAACAGTCCTAACCCACATTTCAACTCGGGTATAGGTAACTCTGTATTTCGAGCTGTCCTTTATAATTATCTGCATTCGTATTAAGGTTATAATGATCGTTATAAATAGTATTTTAGCCAAAAATATATACGCCTCTTGATATACGCCTAACAAAAAAATAGGGACATAGACATATAACATGTCAACGTTGATATAATAATGGACATAGCACTGTTGTGCATAATAACGTATTTACGAAAAATTCTCTCTGTTGCTCTCCCGCAGCAGTTCTTTGCATGCAAAACAGTTTTGTTTTATAAATTGCTACATTCCATACGATAGTTACAAAGTATTTCGCTTGCTGCATGCATATTATTCAAAAACCTTGGTATGTGTGTGTGTTTTCTAATCAGCACAACAGACTTCTGCGGTTATAATATAATACAGCATATTATGTGTTACTGCATGCTCATTGTTAAATTATCAAACAAATGCAAGAGTTGGTATTTTATAATAATAATACAAAATTACACGCAATCATGGGTTTCTATTGTATAAACAAGCAACTACATCAGAGGTAATAGTCTGAATATTTTCAAATTTTCAGAGAAAATGCCTTGCTGCAATATGTACTCGTATAACAGCACGCTGATGAAAATTATACACTTGATGCCCGAAAATGCGAGAGAGTTACTGATGAAACGGACTGGACATTATTATGTTTCGACGAATGTTGTGAAGCTGGACAAAAGGACACACTTTTGCAATATGGGCTAGATAGTTTCCTATACAACATTCCTTTCGTGTATGGTATTCATTCAGGCGCATGAATGCAATATGTACTATTATACCACTGCAGAAAACTTTCTGTGTATTGCAGAATTCTGGACCAAAAGGGTTTTTTTTGGACTTTGGTATAAATAGGCAATATCTGCTCGTATAAACGTCAACTGTGATGTGAATGAAAATTTCCCCTTTTTTCAGTGCACACTATATACATTTTGGCACGCAGTAGTGCACTATCGTGTCCAGACTTTTGGAATTGTGGAGGGGGGAGGGTGCAAAACCCCTTACTTGATATCATACATTCTGGTTTTTTGGTTTGGGACTTTGGGGGCCTAGAAGTCGACTGCGGGAGATCGACTGATGGGCATGAGAGCGCGACAGACCACGAGAGCGACAACAAAAAATTGTTGCAATGTGTGTTTGATGTCGCTCTCGTGGTCAGTCGATCTCATGCCCCGATTGAAGGGTACAAAAGTCGGTCTGATAGCGATCAGTCGATCTCCCGGTAGTCGACTTCCAGACCCCAAACCGGTTTTTGGGTGGGGGAGGGGGGAGAGGAGGTAAAGTGGAGACTGA
>JAQGBM010001827.1:0-10062 GCA_034698405.1 Symphylella vulgaris | reverse complement strand
TTAAGATGTTATAGTAAAACAAACAAAAAAGTTGTTAAAAACCCAGTTGTTGACACCTCTAGTAATTAGCGCTTTCATCAAAATGAACAAAAATACAAGAACCCCATTGGTTGCAAATAACTGGGAGATGCCAATAATAGGACAATTTACCCTATATTTTTTCTCCTGTGGACAACATCATGAAGCAAAATTGTTTTTATATTTGAACAAATCCATAAATATATTATACTTGTTTACCACGGTAAACATGTTTAACTTTCACATACAATGCTGCATAGAAAATATCATTATGCATAAAACTCTCTAAATTCACGCATGCATTCAGCAAAAAATCACCTGTTTATGGTAATGGAGACGAAACTGTTTGCTCATAAGTATAAACAAACATAATATACTGTCTCACTCTCTTTCATTGTTTTCCTTCCCCGTTTGCACTGCTTTTCATGCTAATGACGATTATTTATTTTGATAACCTGTACTTTTATATACATACATTGAAACAAATTGAATATTTGTTTAATTAAAAAATTGGATTTAGGTTTCCTGTATGCATAGTACAAAAATAATTTAATTGGGAACATTGCTGATGAAATATTATTGTAGATTATATCACAATAATTTTATGAGAAATAAAGAGTTGTAGGGTTATTTTACTCATTCCCATGCTTTGGAACCCAAAGCTTGGGTATTACCGAGTACTGATTAACGAAAAACTCAAGATAGGCTAACTAATTTTATTAACGTAACATCAATTGCATTATTAAGTTAGTTTGAACTTAATTAGGTTATAACAACTTTTTTTTTGACTTAATAAATACTACCATTTCAATTTTTTTTTTTTATATTCTTATGCCTTAATTTAAAGTGTATTTATTCTAAAGAAACTGCTGTGGTTAAATAGAGTCATAAATATAGATAATTATCGTGTATTTTGTTTTCTTCAAATATTCAAATAGAGAAAGTTATTTGAAAGCAAAATAACCGAAATTGCGAAATAGTGAACCCCTGTAAAATCCGCTTTTATTCAGTTCAAGTTGGCAACCAAATATAGTTTTTAGGTCACATCTATGGAAACATGAACCAAAAACTCTAGTTGGTTGCCAACTTAAAGTAAAATCCGCTAGATTTTACGGCCTGAATAAAAGCGGATTTTACTCAGGGGTTCACTATTTCGCAATTTTCGGTTATTTTGCTTTCAATCTTTAAAAAAATTGTTAAAAATCAAAATTAAAAGATATTGGGGTAGGAACAACGAAATTATACTCTGCAAGTATCACAGGTCTATTAAGTTAGTTTGATATTTATATGAATATGATACTTATACTGTTGTAAAGGGTTTTTATCAGTCTTTATTCTTTAAAGTAAGTAATTTTAAACAAGAGTGTGGACGGAGATGTTTTTAAATGAAACTGATTGTGAATGCTATATAATTTGATTTTCGGGGGAAAATGTGGATCGGGATTCGGGAATCGAACCATCCAATACTTACTTGCGATCGTTTGCTGCTCACGCTCCGCGACGAACTTGTCGTCGCGCTCGACGAAGCCATCATCTGCGACGACGAGGCGGCGGCAGCGGCAGCGGTTGAAGCAGATGTCGGCGTCACTGCCGACCCTTTAGAATCGGGTCCACTACCTCCAAAGCCGCCGGGTCCGTTGAAACGATTGAGTATGGCCGCCTTTTTGTTGTGTAGATTTTCGGCCATCAGTGCCGAAGTCATTTCTCCGTTGCTATTGGCGATTATAACCGGTGGCGAATCGGCGCCGCCGTTATTCACATTGTCCGACGCCGCCGGAAATTCAGACATCTACAAAAAATGTAAAGAAAAAAAAATTAAATTAAAGATATAAACCATCGAAAATATTTTTTTTGCGTCATCTGGGCAGTCCCATTATCGAACACTTATAAATCAAGACTTCCCGGGGATGAGGGGGTGGGGGAGTTAAGGACGTAGGATCGTGAAATTCGTGAATCAAAGGTAATTCAAGAAAATAGCGAAATTTTTTTCTTAATATGATAGAATAAACGCTTCTGATGAGATTTTCGGTTTAAAAAAGATAATTCACCGCCGAAATTCCGGAGTCTCTAGGATTCTAAAGTTGCGTAAAATATTGGTGCTTCCATAGAAACCTATTATACAAACTTCTGGGGCGCCTATATCTCCCGAATTGTTGGGTTTATTCCATAGACTCTATGGATTTATTCTATCTTATAAGAAATTTTTTTCGCAACTTTCTTGATACTTTCATTTTTAACATTGGATTTTCCTTTACCAGCCGATCATAAACGATTCAACATCCTTACTTAATGTCGAAAAAATGACATTAATGGGTGGCCTAATCCGCTAATCGTACAAAGAAATTTTAAGAATTAAGGGTATTTAAGAATCCCCGATAATGGGAATGACCCAGTTCAGCAATTTACCAGCAAATTTACAATAATTATTTCAGAATTTTAAGATTTTTAAAAATAAATAAATAAATATGGCGGAGTGGTTTACGAACACCCGTTGGTTTACGAATTATTGTTAAAGGGGACCGCCTTACATTCTTTGAGGGATTCTGACCCATGGTTTTTCAGTCGCGGCTTGGAACTGCACTCACTCGAACCATTGCTTATCCAATATTCAGACAAATTCTATTATCCCTTCCTTTGCAATTTCTGTAATTATTTTCGCACCAACTTTTCGCACTTTCGAAAACTTCACTATTAGAAGAACTTCTAATCTCAATTTCACTATCAAAAACTTTTCCTGGCGTCCCGTTTCTTTTAGGTTGACCTAAACAAATACACTCTTGCATGTGTGTCGCGACTTGAAGAGCTGCTAAGAGCCCGCCTCTCCCGTGTTTATATATATTCGAAAATCGTATAGTCTCCAACCCCCAGTCTCTCTAGCTTCGATATTTTGGCACGACTGTGGGGCGTGACATCATCTAGTTTCGCTTGAAAACGTAAAGGAAGAAATATTATACCGTATTTTTAAAATAGAAAATAAATTATTAGAAAATAAAGTATAGCCTATAGGTCCTAGGATTCGATTGAAAATTAGGCAAGCTGTGCAAATATCAAACGTAACTTAGGTAAATTAACCGTCTGCGTTCATTTCCTAGAGAAAAGCAGGCTATAATTTGGGCCCGCGTAAAACTTATACGAAGAACTCGTACCCGAACAATTATTATTGGTCCCCCGAGCAATCGTTGGTCCCCAGACAAATCGTTTCCAAAATTTCGGACCCAGAAACTCGTCCCCAAAAACTTAGACCTAAATCAAAAAAATTCGGTACTAAATATTGGGGACGTATTGTTAGTGGGACGGTCCGGACGGATTGTTCGGGTACGAGTTGTTTGGAACGAACTGACCGGGGATCGAGTTGTTGGGGACAAATCGTCAGAAAATCCCTCGCAGACAGCACATCTGCAACTTTGTCACTTTTGGTCAAGAATAAACTTCCAATCCCTGCTCGCTCCAGCTTCTACCTACTTGCTGAGAGAAGCCAGTCTCTGGGTAGTCGCAAGCTCCGTCGGGTGTGGTCAGCACTAGGATGGGTGGTCTGTTCCACGACCAATTCATGCCCATTCCCCTCGAGTTATAGAGTCCTAAAGGACTAAAAGACTCAGTAAATAAAACGAATAAATCACCCGCCATCTGGGTAGTCGAGGTCCATATAGAGGGGATGAGGTTAATCAAAAATAAAATATTAAAGATGGTAGGCCTATAAGACAAATTTTAAAAATAAAAATGCAAAAAAAATCTAACTTAACCTAAAGGTGCTTTTAAAATCAGACTTTTCAGTCCGAGACATGCACCATAGATTCACACAAGACATTGGTTATAAATCAACTTGTTCTTTTTATCATAGGTATCCCAGTACAACGAATTTATTTACTTTATCACGCCTATATACTTTATCGTAACTACACAACAGAAACCGCAAGTATGCCATAAATTTGTCATTGAAAATTAAATTATCCATCCTGTTGCGCGTGTGTATTTTGCCTTTCTGTTTTGATTTTTAACGTCTATAGGTAATAAACGTCTATAGGTAAAGGTATATCGAAGATCAGAACACTTTAGAACTTGACGACTATGTGAAATTTCAACTTATCCTAACTGAATCCTAACTTATATGCTATATGGCATGAGGAACCTCACCTTTAAGGGTATTCATGTGCAAAATATCGGCTGGTATAGGAAATAGATCCCATGTTAAAAAATCAAAGTTTCAAGAAAGTTGTGAATTTTTTTTCTCAGTAAGCCCTTCTGATGAGATTTCTATTTTAAAAATGATAGGACACCGAAGTAATTCGGGAGTTATAAGGCTCCGAAGTTTGTAATATAGGTTTCTATGAGAGTAAGAATATTTGCGCAACTTTAGAACCTGAAATCTCTGGAATTTCACCGGTGACGAATAATTTTAAAGCGGAAATCTCTTCAGAAGGGTTTAGTCTATCTTCAAAAAAAATTCATATTTTTTCTTGACTACTTTGCCTTAGTGCATGATATCCCTTAAAGTATTAAGGGCTCCTAATTCCCGGGTCCCTAGGCATCCTAAGCCGAAGAAGCGCTACCGACTTAGCAGTTAGCACTGGGGTCCCTCAAAATCGAAATTAACAACCTTGAGTTCCGATTCCGAACAACCTACGCTATAACCTCCGAAACCACTGACGCTTGCTCATCATGCATTCTGAATTAAACAATAATTATCAATCCCGACATTATCAAATTTATTACGCCTATTTGAACAAATAGGATAACGGGTACAACTCCAGCTGCTTTGTCGGAGTCTACTACACCTCGCTATAACGTAAAAGATTTAAAACGTAATTCGTACGGGTACGTCAAATATGAGTTTACTGAACTCAGCATGATCAGTATGAATCAACTCGTAACAAATCACGGAAAATGTAGAACGGACCCGACAGAGAATGAGTGAGTCACACGTTAAAGATTTTATATAAACGTACTATATAGTGTGCTTTATAGTAAGGCGAGCCAAAAAAAAATTATACCTTACTCAAATTCGAATTTCTAATATTAATTTAACTAACGAATCCAAATACCGATTATTCGAATCTTTTAAAACAAAGAAGAAGTATAAACCTGATTTGAGCGACTAACCTTGAATTTAAAATAAAATTTAATAACTCTATTTTATTATTTAGTCTTTGTTGTCTGTGGCCCACTCAAATTTGTTGGAAAAGTTAGAAATTACGCTTTAAGTTTTTTTTTTTTTTCAAGAAATTCTCAGTCCTCATTCTTTGGTCGGTTAATAAATTAAACTGTGTCTGTTTATTTTAACGTCGGCCTAATTCTGCTACTAAGGCTAAACACCGCCGCCAGGGGATAAGCCTTCACCACCTTCCTCGGCCAATTTTGCCTCAGGGACAGGATTTACAGACCTGTATGAGGGTTCTTTAAACAGTGCAGAGTGCAAAGGGGATCTACACGGGACCTCGGTTTTAAACTCTCATCCGAAGGAGCTGCACCCAAGAAATTTTCTCATCCTAAAATTTCTACCAACCTCGCCTGGGTTTGAACCCACAACCATAGGGTCTGAAGACAGGCATGTTACCTCTAGACCAACGGCGCCGGCATACCATTAAAAAAATAAATAATATTTTAGGCTATACTTACCTAAATGATTGTCCATCTGACTAAGCATTTTAGGAACATTTTCATTCTTTTCATCAGCCTCTTCTGACACTGGTGCTAAGTTCCAAATGACAACTCTTCCTGCATCCCCACCTGAATTATTATGTTAATTATTTATTAATATTTCTATACCTGGGATTTGTCCATAATGTAGCTTTATTGGAATCAACAACAAAATTAACTGCAGGACAACTATTACAAATTAGTAAGTTACTAGGCTTTTAATTTGCATAGGCAGGCTATTATATGACACATGGCCATAATATTATAATAAATTCACATTCCCTTCCTGGGCCATAATATTATAATAAATCCACTGAGTATTCTATCCGTATGATCACAGTTGGCAAGAGTTGGCACATGTTTACATGGGCCGACCGGTGTACTGTGATCATACGGATAGAGTACCCCCTTCCGGTTCTCAGTAAAAAAAAAAGTTTAATGAATTTAAAGAGCAGCCTGTAGCCTAACTTATGCAGGTATTCAGAACTTTGGTAGGCTAGATCACTTTGTTCTGTGCACTCTTGCGTTACATATGGGTATCAGCATGTGAGTAAGATGGATTGAACCCAGATTGAACCGAAGCTTAATTTCTACTAATCCCTAAGGGCGGACGAAAACGAAGACACAAAATCGTGTTTCAGGGAAAATTGTTGTTAGAAAAACGAGCACGTCACTTCATTCCATGCTTTTGATTTGTTTTTAACAAGTCACATGATCATTTTCTAGCATCAATGTTCCTTGAAACACTAAATTAACGATTTTGTGTCTTCGTTTTCGCCCGCCCGAAGAGTGCATGATACACTAAACTTCATTTCACCCAGTTCTTAGAACCTGGACATGTCACAGCCATCTGAGGCCACATTATCTTCTTGTGATTAAAATAACTTACCTTGTCCTCCAGTAGCAAAACGCGTGCCATCTGGATGGATATCGACAGAAAATATAGGATGACCTAGGAAACAAAATGCATAATCCATTAATCCTAATTCAACAAGACCACTATTTCCCAGTAGGCCCTATGGCCTATTATTCAGCAGCTCCTGTCCTGCCGCCTAAACTCTTTTAGGCCTAACCAAACAGGCCGATGATTTTTTATTTTCGGCAATTTATAAAGCTTTTAAAATACATATATTTCCATATATGCATACCATATGCATTAATCTAATGATGTATTGTAATTGTTCCTTAAATTGAAGTAGTTTTAACCATTTAATAAACTTTAAATTAACTTTCAATGAAAAAAAAAGCTCAGGTGTAGCTGTCAGCAAAAAACTACAACTTTCAACTCTCGGTTTTAACTTCGTTAACTAACTATATGCAAATTAATACTGTATTTAGGAAAATGAATTTCTTACCGTCATGATTAATCCAAATTGGTTTAAGTAATCGCATTATTATTATTTATAAACAATACATGAATCTGAAGGATAAAGCATAAATCCTTTCATGCAAATTCGACATCCATAAAAATGAGCCCGCCGCTACAGATGTAAACAATCAAAAATAATATTTTATTGTTGTTAAATAGTTAATTTCATAATAATTTAGTTGGTAGGAGAAAAATTCGAATTATTAAAAGTACAGATAATTATTTAGAACCTTCTATAACCAAAATAAATAAATAATTTTGATGACCAAAATTAACAATCCGCGCACATCCATATACCTTGGCGCTAAATTTAAAATTTACTAATAAATAAAATCCAGTCCACTTCGCTATATTTAGTGTTCAAACCCTTTTTTGGAATAACTCATATGGAAATAATATATTTATGGGATAATTGTAGTGTTTTCATGGTAGTGCTACTTCGGAGTCTGTGGTTTTTCAGGATCGGGACGGGCACCTTTGGCTTTATTTCGATGGCCATTTTGGCCACCCCCATATATACACTGGAGCATAAATAATCTTTGCACTGGAGAAAGTTTTATAATTTATATCCTGCCCACCCCCAATCCCCCATGCACAAAGTGACCTTGAAAAAACCACTTGAAATAAGTGAAATTAATGAAAGAAAAGTCAATTTAAGTCACTATAATATCGATTTTATTATTATTTTTTTGTTTGTTTTTCCAAATTAGGCAGATTTTTTTCTCAGAAATTATTAGTAACATAATAATCTTTTTACCAATTAACTTATCTTACAGAAGAGCCTTTTACTTTATGATAAACAAAACCAGAGATAAATACAATGATGGTTTTTTTTATAAACACTATAAATGTAAACATAATACAAGATGACATTCAATTCTAACAAAAAAAAATGTTGGTTTAATTTACCTGTACCAATAAAAGATTCAATTCGAAAAGCCTATAGTTACCTATTTATTTTTCCTTCTTAAATATTTACGCAGTCTGTAAGTTGTTTCTTGGGTTGAATGATGTACGTACGTATTGTTTTTTTTTTACCCTGTTTGAATATTAATATTGTATTCTACAATCTGCCTCTTTGAAAACTGGGCAATTTAAAGGGTATTTACTTTATTACAATATACTATTAATATTAAGTCATTATTTTTAAGTCCACAGTATCTGTCAGTTAATAGTCATTAAAATATCAGTCAGTACATTATTTTATAAAATGAAAAACACAGTTTTTAAAGGTTAATAAAGTAATGGAATCTCTAATATGTTTTTTATATTTAAATTACCTATTTTAATTAAATCCACTTAATAAATTATTTTCTTCCAACATTTATTTTTAACCAGTTATTATTATTTTTTAATCCTACGCTTATTTTACAATTTTGTGAAAAAGCAGACCTGAAATGGTTAAAAAGTATGTATGCTGAAAACGCAGTTTCAGGCCTGCCAAAAATGTAAATAAGCATATTAAAATAACTTAATTATAGATTAAAATAAAAGTTTGGAAGAAAATTACGTGGAAATTATTTATAAAATTAATAATTTTTTTAAAAGTTTTAATGTTTTTAAAGTATTTTTAGAGATTACATCATTACTCTTTAAAATGGGTTTCACATTTTATAGTACTGATTACTTCGTATAGAAAGTAATTGTTTAAACTAGCTGGTAAATTTGGCTACAGTTAAATCAACAATAGATTTTATTATTATCATTAACAATTATGTTGATTTGTTACTTTCTAGACTCAAGTGATGTATTAAAATTCGATCCCTACAACGCCAACAGTATTTTAACACACATTCGAATTATATTTGTTAAAAATATCTTTGTACCAGTGCAGCACAATATTCCAGAAAAGAATATTGCCTTAATCCACCTTACACCAGAATTTAAAATGTACATGAAACGTGCTAATTATACGCAGTTTTCTTATTTAAATAGGCCTCATCCATACTTCAAAATTGAAAATTAAAAGTTTACACAATGATTACAAATATGATGTAGTACACATGATGTAAATGGTCGTTTTTGCACCAAAAGTTATTCAACTTTATCATCCCAAAATAATGACAATTAATGAACCGTAATCTGTCCTTAGAAATATTTTGCTGTTTTTCTGCTTTTAATGGACGTTGGTCTACCATAGAGAGGGTATTAAGAATATCGTGAAATTTTTTCCTATAAATAACTTAGTATAATATAAACCCTTTAAATGTTTGTGAGATTTCCTTTTTAAAAATTATCTAGATCGCCCCCGAAATTCCAAAGATTTTAGGTAAAATAATGGTGCTTTTCGGAGCCTTGTAACTCCAGAATTTTGGTGGGAACCTGTCATTTTTAAAATAGAAATCTCATCAGAAGGGTTTACTCTATCTTAGGAAAAAAATATTTGTAACAATTTTCGTAATACTTTCATTTTTAACATAGGATTTTCCTATTCAGACCTTCTACGGGGGATCAACGTCATTAAAAAAAAGGTTTTCGGTGTAGTATTTACAAATTACGGTTTAGGAATGACACTTTTGGTTGCTATTTTAATGATTATAAAATAATGATGTCATTATTACAAAGGGCTACGTCATTTTTTCTTTTTAAGTAAAATTTTTAAGAATGTAAAAATGTTACTTACTGTAAAAATTTAGTCATTTATTGCACATCCAAAAAAAAAAATTACTACGGTTTACTCTAATATACCATGTATCATATTATTATAAACGATGGTAAATATATTGAATAAAAATGCATTATTATAAACAGTTGTTTTTTTTAAATCTAAAACTCAAAAATGCTCAATAATATCATTACTTTGATTTTTAAAAGCGCTATGGATTTATTTTAATAGTAGTATACTTTTTTCAAAATGATAGCCGCAAATATTTTTTAATGGGCATTTTGGTTGTTACCGTAAGTTTTTTTTTATTTTTTATTTCAATATTTCTCACAATAAAAATTTTTAAAAATGATTTTTTTTTATTATTAAAACATGAATTAAAAGAATTTTTTTAAATTCGAATATCAAAGATTTTATTTTTTTTTATTTGGGG
>JAQGBM010001826.1:0-10064 GCA_034698405.1 Symphylella vulgaris | reverse complement strand
TTGAAATCGGTCTAGTATTTTTCGTAAAAAGGAATTTGTCTCATCATTTCATTTTTTTATAAAAAAAAATCCATCGGTACTTAACCGATTTTTAATTTATTTTGAAATATACTCGTAGCTGAGGAAAAAATTAATTAATAAGTTTGTTCCGGTATAATTATATTTTTTCAAAATATTACGTCAATGGATGAATTTAAAAAAATATTTTAACGCAAAATCCCAGATTACTGGAAATTTTGGATAATTTTTCTGGACATCACCACTCCTCGCGAACGCAAAATAATAAATATAATGACCGCAAGAAAGCTCAGTTATTCTAACTTTTTTCATATTTTCTTTAAAAAATGTACGGTGTTTTACTATTTATTTTTAAATAATTAAATTAAATAGTTTTTAAAAATATTGTAAGTAAAGCTGAAAAATACTAAAAGGTGTTTTCTATGGAAAAGCATATTTTATACGATACTTTACTCCGTATATTTTACACACAGTAGACAGTAGTGTTATAATTTATTTAATGTAGGCCTATGTAAGACCATGGTAAGACTAAGTTAGTATACACAAATAGTAACACATAGCCATTTATGTTTTTATTTTTATGGCTAAATAAAATGTTCCATTTTGCCCCCAAATAGTCCGTAAATAATACGAGTACGGTACAAACTAAAAGGTTGATATATTTACAATGGTTATTCAAAAAATTGGAAAACTGCCACTAACTCGTAAGTTAGAGCACAATAACACAACCATTTCCAGTGAAGCAGACTTGTCATTTTTTTCAAGACGCTGACCCCAAAAAATACCGTAATAATTAATTTCTCCAAAATAAAATTACGGCTAGCTATTATTTATCGCATACAGCATTAATGCCCATACATATTTCTGACAAGTTCTACGAAATGATGGCCAGTTCTAACACATTTAGAAGTATTTATATGCTGTTTTCGGTATGATGCATTGTGCATTTGACAAGGTTTTTAGCACAACTTTTTTTCACTTCTGGCTTCCGAGATTTAGTTACGTTTATGTTTTGTTATTAGCCTTATGCTTTCGAGATTGCAGCCTTGTCAGTCAAAAACACAAGATAGAGCAGAGCTGTAGCAGACACATTTGGAGGAGACTGGCATTTTAACCTATGTTTGTGTTGAAATGCTAGTTCCTATTTATTTTGCCAGCTCCTAGTAATTTTTATTTACTCTCCAAAGTTAATATAAAGCTAAAGCTAGTATACGTTATTCTTTACCATATTTGTGTATATTAGGGTTTATATTTAGAATACCGGTACCTAAGTTATTTAACTTATTTCACAGGTTCATGTTTCACTATGGTACAAAATATGGAATCTCTCAAAAATAAATTTAAGGACGTTTGTTCGTGAATCGAAAATATCAAGAAAATGGTGAAAGTGTACAGAAACGTATATTAAGTTATTTTTTAAAAAAATGAATAACTCGATTAAAATAAATGTTTGGAAGAAAATAAAAAGTGGAAATTACTTATAAAATAAAACATCAGTTTTAATGTATAAGTTAAAAATGTTTTTTTTTTTTAAGTCATATCTCTATAAATGTAAAAGTTACTTATCGTGTCCCAGAGCCACATGCAGTGTCCAGAGTTATATTATGATATCCCATATCAATACTGACACTGTATATTATACGTACACAAATGGATTTAAGTTAGACTTACGATCGAGTTAGAACTTCTACCGTAACAACATTAAAATGTAATTTAGCAGCCTTGTGCGTACACTCGTACAGTACCGTACCTAAGTTATTTAGTTTTAAAAATGTAGTATATGGACGGTACCAATGTACCATACATGTAAAATTACTTTAAAATGTAACTTACCATTCAACCTCGAAATATCTAATTTATCTCGCAACCAAGTTATACCGATATGATTTTAATATACTATAAAATGACTATATTATCATTTTTAATATCCATATTATAGTTTTATGCTTGATTGAATAGTCTAATACGGTACTGTAGGTATATCATAGTACACGACTTCCGCCTACATCCTAAAAGTATACCGTATTATTATTTTGTCGCTGAACATTCATTCTTGCTATAGAGTATAGCCTCAGTAATAGCCTAAAATCTTGCCTATACCGTACTCCACTGATTTTTGAATTTTTTTCTAATATTTGTATAATTAGGCTACTTCGTTTTAATTTTTTTGCCCTATTTTAATTTTTAATTTAGAGTTTTTTTTTATATGTTAACAATTAAGTTTTTATACGGGTTATTGTCAGTAATTAACTCGTAATATTATTGAAAATGTTCAATTTCTATCTATTAAAAATTTAAAAATTTGCATAACAAAAATTTGTAAATAGAAAAATCTAAATTTAAAAAATTATTATTTAAAAAATTATGAAATAAAAATCGGTTGAGTATTTTTCTTTTAAAAAGGAAAATGGGTTACTATACCAAAATTAAAAAAAAATATTTTAAAAAATTCGGTTAAAAATTGGTTATATAAAAAGTCTAAAAATATTTTTGAAAGGACCAGGGTAAACTACCCAATTGTTGGCACTTTAAGGACTTAGGTAGATATGTTTAATTTTCCCATGCAATATGTTGCAGCTTTAAAAAAAACTTATTATCACCAGATTTTAAAGCAGAGCTTTCTAAAAATCGGTTTCAAATATTTTTTCCTACAATATTTAAAATGTTATAGTAAAACAAACAAAAAGTTGTTAAAACCCAGTCGTTGGCACCCCATAGTAATTGGCGCATTCAAAAAAACGAACGAAAATACAAGAACCCCATTGGTTGTACGAGGGTGCCAATAACTGGGGGGGGTGCCAATAATAGGGCAGTTTACCCTACTGTATGTTAATTTTCCTTTGATCTGCACTTAAGTACCAGCTAAGGCGGGGGGAAAAATAGTCTCGCTCAGCCATACTCTCTACTGCATTATTGGGAGCTGCAGTATGAAAAACGACTAAAATTAATGAGAAAAAAAATCGCTTTCTTGGGACACATGTCTGATATTTCTTTGAACTAAAAATATATCATATTAATCACAAAGTCTTTAATAAATTTTAGCTATCAAATTCAACAAATAAATCGACAGTGGATGATAGTGCAGGTAGGTTAATACTTGGTGTGACAAAGTACTGAAAACTTGCACTTCAAATCTATGCTTTTATTACATTTTTTTAGGACCAAGCACGAGCAAGCGAAGAGGACCAATGGCCCTTAAAAGTACAGCAGGTAGGCAGTTAATTTATTTAAAAATTTAAAAACTGTTTCACAAATTCTGTAAGAATGTAGCCTATTGTGTTCTTATTTTGAATACACAGGTAGACACAGGCTTTCGAGAAGTTTGCGACCACTTGAAAAACCTGTAAGCTACAGAGAAGATGTCTCAGAAGACGAAGATCGTCCAGTCAAACCAGGTAAAAATCAAGGTTAGTGTAACTATTCAGGATCTCAATTAGTTTCTTATCATATATTCAGTACGATCCTAAAATCAAAATTATTGATTCGTGGTGACTGGTGCTAGACTTTGTCTCCCTTGCCCTATTAATTTTTACTTAAGTATAATAGGCTATACCGTAATTAATTAGTACCGGTAAACAAAAAGTTAATCTGTTTTAATGTTTTAGGGAGTGCGAAAAAGGGTGTAGCAACCAAAAGTACGGCAGGTAAAGTATTACATTTATTTTCGTAATTTTTTTTTCACCATTGAAGATATGAGATCTCTAAAAATAGTTTATTTAACTTAGAGAATTATACTGTATTTCCGTGGTCCAGGATAACTTTTGGGAGCGGGCCACATTTGAATATTAAAAATTTGCACGGGCCAGTAACCAACCCATATATTAAGACTATATCCTCAAATGTATCAATTTATCAGTTCTGAAAACTGTTCTCCTAACCAACCATAACATACACGGACACGGAGCAGTGGCGGATCCAGAAAAAAAATTTTTTTGAGGGGGGCCGAAATTTTTTTTACACAAATTTGGAATATATGCCCAGGGGGTGTGAAAAATTTTCAGAATTCAAGTAAAATTTCGCGAATTTTAAATCAAATTAATATACTTATGTCAGAACAGTCAGATTCTTCAGTTTGCAGGGGTCCGGGGGTAAAACCCCCGGAATTTTTCGTAAAATTTAACTCATATTTTGAAATTTGGTGCATTTTAAGGGGTTTAAGGGGTAAATTTTTATACCGGTAAATTATATTTATAAAAAAGGCTGTTTTTATATTTTTTCCGTCGTGTCGCAGGCCAGAAGTAAACTCCGCGGGCCACACTTTCGGGACCCCGGCTGTATTTTATAACTAATTTATATCACTTTTTTATATTTTATTCGAGTTATTTTTTATTTATTTACCGGGTATTTAAAAATGCAAATACTTATACAAGATCATAAAATCTAAAAGCCACTTATTGGCAATGGTCACACAAATGACAATTTAAATCAAAAATTTGTCTAATAACTTACTTTTGTCAAATTCATTAAAATCTTTAAAGTTTAAAAAGTTAGGAAGGTCATTCCAGGTTCTACCAAACCTGTAAAAAAAGGCATTAATAATATCTTCTGAATTTATTATTATTACCGTATGATTCTTTACATTTTTGGCAGCCCTCAACTGTCCCTCAGCCGGCGCCGTTGGTCTAGAGGTAACGTGCCCGCCTTCAGACCCTAAGTAAGGTTGCGGGTTCAAACCCGGGCGAGGTCGGTATAAATTTTAGGATGAGAAAATCCTGCCCCCTGAGGCAAAATTGCCCCTTGAAAGTGGAGAAGGCTCATCCCCTGGGGTCGGTGTTTAGCCTTAGTAGCAGAATTAGGCCGACGTTAAATAAACTAATCAACTGTCCCTCAGCACTCGTACTCCTCCGTACACGCGTACTTCAGGGCTTCTTTTCACAAAATTTTAAACATTATTTAAGCGTATTTAAAAACATTTTAACTTATTAAATTTCCGGTAAATTACAGTAATTAATAATTTAAAATAAAAATCTTTTTAAGTGTTAATACATTATGTAAGTTAAAAATGTAAACTTTTTTTTAGAGGTTCCATCACTTTAAATATTAATTTTGTATTTCTAGGTCGAATACAAAACGATCCAAAACAAAACATTCCGTCGTCGTCATCCAATCACCGTTCCAGATTCGGTCAGTATGAAATGACGAGGAAAGTCGACACTTCCGAAAGTTCTAGTGATGATAGTTCCTCTTCTTCTGACGATTCCGCCGATTCCAACACGAGTAGGTACAGTAGGACACCAAAGAGACTAAGAAACATGTCCCCAAGTTGAAAAGAAACCCTAGACACCCCGGAAAATAATAAATTGTATAACAATTTGTTTTATTGTACAAATCAGTTGATTTTTTAAAAAATAATAATTTGTCGTCATTTCGCATCTGCTTGGGCGTAATGCGTAATATGCTTGCCGTATTTATGTGGTGCAAGCATTTTATGACTGATTTATTTTAATATTGTACAGAATCTACACACTCAGGATTAATGGTGCGTAAGATGCAGAATCCTTAACTCCTGTTTATGCATTGACCTGTAAGCGCGGTACATATCATTTGCTGTGGTACACATTCACCAATCCCGCTCTTTCGGGTTCATGCAGAAACAAGAGATTTGGGGATGACAGTATCACCTCATGTTGACAAAAAGTCAAGATCCTGAATTTAGGTATGGTCAGTGCTAGGATTGGTGGCCTGGCTACTACCCAACTTTCAGACTCAGTGCACCCGGACTTTCAGGAGTTAAACCTCTGGTGCGAGTTATTCTTCACCAAAACTCCGGAGCATTACCATAGAAAATACAGAGGAAACTCCGACGTTTTTGGTGACGAATAACTCGAAACAGTGCGCGTTATTTCGTCATCAAAAAAGTGGGGCTTTCACATATAGAAAATAGACGTGCAAAATTCCGGTGTTTTTGGTGGCGAATAACGCGCACCTGCTTGGGCGTAATGGGTGCACATGTGTCCGGGTGAAAACAATAAAATAAAATATATAATCGAGTATACGCACCATAATACTGTAATTTTTGTAAGGTTAATCTCAAAGATCCAATAATTATGGTTTCCAGAAGTATATAATGTGAATATTTTACTCTGGAATATTAACTTAAGACCATGATGGACACCTAAAAAAAAGTGGGCCATTTTCTGTGCGTCACCACTCATTACACAAGCTAAGAAATTTAATAAAAATTACCGTATACCATTGGAAAGCTTGAGTTTTTCTTGTAGGGATCCGTAAACTTCATATTTTCTTAAAATATATTTTACTATTTTTAAACAATTTTTAAATACAAAAAAAAAATGAATGCTCGCGCCTTCCATTTTCTTTTTTACTTTTTTTGAAAAAAAAAAAAAACACTGAAACAGGATCTTTTTTAAAATTGTCTAAAAATAGTAAATTAAGAATTATGAAGTTTACGGATCCCTACAAGAATAACTCAGCTTTTTTGTGGTATAATTTTTATTAAATTCCATAGCTTGTGTAATGAGTGGTGACTAAGAGAAAATTACCCAAATTTTGTTGTTGGTTTCCGTCATGGACCTCTTAATTAGGGCATAGATTCAGATTACGAGTCAATCTAGGGTCAGAGGTTAAGAGGACGGTCCAGCACTTTTGCTCGTTTTTTTTACTTAAAAAATCTATAACTTTCACTGAATAAATTAAGTTAGAAGCTTAAAAAAAATTTACCCAGCTTTCGAAGCCACCAATTTTAAAATAATTTTCGGCCAATCCGATTTTAGATTTGTTCCGCAAGGTGGAACCATATATGGAAATTTCACTTTGTGCGAAACATCATTACCAAACCAAGCATTTTTCGAGAATGTTTTATATAGAGAGTAAAAGTTTGGTAAGAGCTATTTTGGTGAAATTGGTCCAGCCGATTTCTAGCTACAGTATAAAGTAATTTGTCCAAATTTTGCTTACAAATTTGAAATGTCCGCTTGGTTTTACAACCGATGATTCACTGCAAGAAAGAACGCGTTGGAAATGATTGGTTAGAAAAATAAACAAACGAAACGCTGGACCGTCCTCTTAAGAAAACAAAATGAATCTGTTAATATGATACAAAATAATGTATTGTATTGGATTTTTTTAATAAATACTTTTAAAGTACGGTTTAGGTTTAGTTATAATGATGTATTAAAACATTTTTTTAATTCATACAGAATATTTTCTTTTGCTAAAAGTATGTATTGTTTATTTTTAAACTTTGGAAAAAATATTTTTTAATTAAGTTACTTTTCATTGATATATTAATTACTAAATTTATTTAATTTGATAATATTATTCAAGATAATAATAGGTTGAATCTCAACTAGAACATCAACCTAATAATGTCATTTTCAATATATAAAAAAACTACTGTACAAGTTATTACTGTTTTCTTAATTTTGTAAATACTTAAAGGAGTAATAATTCCATATTTGGTATGTGATAAGAATTCACTGACTGCAGTGAAACTCTGTAGATTCCCCATTTCATCAAGATTCTCGGATTTACTTCCTTTTTTTTGGGGGGGGGGGGGGTCAAAAATGTAAAATCTTGGTAATTTCAGCAAGATTTCGCAGAATTTTTTTTTCGTACATTACTCTTAAGTCTGAACACCTAGCTTGCACAGTGTGAAATAGCACTTCCATAAATATATAGTTATGCTTCAATCTTCACATATTTTATACCCCAGTAACCCACACAATACGACTAGAATCTCGAGTAGTTTTGAAGTAATCTTTGGTATCTCGGGCTTTCGAAATCAGGCATGCACGAGGAGTGCATTTCAATACTAACTTTAGGTGAAGAAAAGCGAAAACTTGACGGGCGTTCAAAGGGGTAAACTATTTAAGTTTAGCTTGTTCGTGCCGTGCTTATAATTGCTCTGGGGTAACACGAATTATTTACGAGGGAAGGGCCCAAGGTGAAACCTATCGAATTTGCTGAAATTTTAGAATTGTGTAGCAGTAGCTGGTACTGCATGATAGATCGTTTTTTCTGCTAGAGCCTGCGCCGCTAAGTTGTGCTATTTACTTCCGCTTCTGAATAAATTTTGATCTAACCCCACTTTTTGGCTTCTTCTACTGGCTGCTGTTAATCAGCTGACAGGAAGTAAAATACCCAACTGCAGGGATTCTCCCCCATTTGAAAACGATCTATTATGCCTCTATGATCTCACTTTTGTAAACGGGTCCCTGGTGTTGAAAAAAAAAAATTTCAAAAAATTTCAGAATTGAAAATTTAACTAAAAAATCTTGTAATTCTTGATATTACAGTATTACACAAAATATTATGTTAAACTGAATCAGTCATGGGTCACGACCCATGATAGGCATGGGGTTACGTTCCACTAGACCAAACGTTTGCTACTACTCATGCGCACTTGTTCCAAACTCGTAGGAACCCATAACGTTTGGCTAGTGTGGAACCATTGTGTGGAACAAACCCACGGATATTGGATACACATAAGTTTACCAGTACACAATCCTAAAATTTTAACCAATTCGGTGGGTTACACTTTGGGCCCTGCCCTATAGTGTTTTATCGATAGAGTATTAATGAAGTTATATTAGCATGGTTATAGATTGTTTCTTTATATGTGAATAATAATTGTCTTGTAAAATAACACACACCTAGCTACGGTATGATTTTGTAATATAAGTTTAAATACCATAAAACTGCCACATTTTAAAATGTTTTTATAATAGATAATAGCAAGAATGCATCATATATAATATATAATATGATGCATTCTTGGCTATATAGGCTATGATAACTTATCTTATAGCTAGGCTATGTAAAAAAGTAATTTGAGTATTTTTTGAGGCCTCAGTGTGTAAGTTAATAAGTTTAAATGTTCTTACGTGAATATTTTTTTTACTTTTGATAGAGTCTTAAATTTTTTACATTTAAACTTGTTTTCGATAATGTGAAATTGTGAATTAGTTAATATTATACGTGTATCATGATTTGAATAATTGCAACAATTTTTCTGGTTTCATCATGTGTTTTTCATAATGAATAAATTAATACTGTATATTTTATACCATCTTATATAGTCTGTTCTGTTTAATATATTATTGCCAATTAAGTTATTGTTGCTATAGATCAGTTGAGCATTTGAAGACCTTCCTGGGGCATTAATTGCTCCCGCGACCCAAAGGAATTGTTTGTTCAATGAGCGACAACGAAGGTCTAACCCGTCTAACCATTTGGTCATAACCCAACGACGGAGTGAGTTTTGAATTTTGCCTCAGGGACAGAATTTACAGACCTGTATAGTGTATAATGAGGGTTCTTTAATACGCAGAATGCAAATTAGGGGGATCTAATTAACAAGACCTCGGTTTAAAATCAGAAGGAGCCGCCACTTCAAGAATTATTTCACTCACCCGAAAATTGTTACCAGCCGGGATTTGAACCGCGGACCTTCAGGATTAAGAGGCTAGTGCTCTGACCACTGATCAGGCAGGCTAAAATAAGATTAAATTGAGCCCATCATCCTAGTGGGGGCTGCAGCAGTACTGCTCCCACGAACCCTATAAAGGAATGTGGGTGTGAAAACAATAATAAATATCCGTTCAACAATATTCAAACAAATTTACTGTACATATAGGCAACTTATACTGTACACACTCTGTATTTTATGATGAAAGCTGTCGTTTTAATTAAAACGACAGCTTTCAGTAAATTTGTTTGAAAACGACAGCTTTCATCATAAAATATAAGTTAGGGCCTATATGTACAGTAAATTTGTTTGAGAGGCCAACCCCGACATGGGAAAAGGCGTATGATCATTACGAAAACCGCTTGACTAAAAGTCTATTGAAAGTATCAAGAATATTGTGGAACTAGCTGAAGTTCCCGGCGTTGCCCGGGGTGAAAATATGCGTACCGGTAGAAACTGAAATATAATAACTACAGTCTTCACCAGAGAGTTCATGCCCGGCCTTTGTCCCCGTCCTTCACCGTTAGCCTTCCACCTCACTGCTCCCGTTTGTTACCTTCCCAGACAACCCCCAGTCCAGACCCCAGTGCCCGGCGTTTTAAAATGAATAGGCTTA
>JAQGBM010001825.1:0-10065 GCA_034698405.1 Symphylella vulgaris | reverse complement strand
TGGTTGGATAGGCTATTTCCCTAATGTTAAAAAGTTTAACCTCCATATCTGGAATTTTTCCCTATATGGAGGTTATACAGTACAGTTGTAGTGTTTTCTATAAGTTATATGGAACTTTTACACGACTAATAATGGTAGTTCCATATACCAGTACAGTATATATAGAAATTCTTTATATGGAACTTATTTTCGGGTTCCATATATTATATAGCGATTGTACTGTAACTTGTAAGTTATGGTGCAGTAATTTATAAATTAATTTGAAATTTTACTTTTAATATGGTAGTTTGCTGATCAATAAGAGAAGAGAACTTATCGAAGGAGATTCATTCTCGAGGCATTTTGCGTGGAATCAAGTCGATCCAGAGTTTGTGGTGAAACCACAAATAAGAGAGGGGGAAAACGCCTCTGTTGTTTATCCATATTTATCTTCTGTCCGGTTGGGCAATGATAAAACTGAATAAAGTTAATTACACGATGATCTGATATCCAATTATTAATAAAGTTTTAATAAATTTTTGTGCCACTATTTTTAGTTCCGTTTTAATTTTTTTTCTTGTCATAATAAGGTGTGACAAATTATGCTCTACCAGAAAAAATGTTTAATAATAATTAAGATCCCATGATTTTCAGCTTTTTTATTTTAAGTTACAAACATTTTATTGCTTTGTATTGGACATTAAAATTGTGGCACTAGTTTTAATTGTTTCCTTGAGTTTTAACTGCATTAAATATGTTTTCAATGTACAAGTAATTTTCTTCAATTCGAAAATAAAACAAATTTGTTTCTGTAGTCTGCATAGGATATTTCTTATTTCGATCGGTATTTGCATAGGATTAGGATATTTCTTATTCGATCGGTATTTATTATATTTAAAAAAAAAAGTAAGTTTGGGGGTTACATTCTACTGCGTTTTGGCACTAACTCGTAAGATCAGTGTCAATTTTTGTTTTCATGGAGTTCTTTGGGGGACATGTTGTCCACAATTAAGTGGTAGCCCTACGAACTGATTAGCCTACTCGAAAAGCTGGTGAGGACGGTTTCTGCCGATCGGTGCTGGAGGGCTGGGAGGCGATCAAAACCAAGAGTATTGTGTATTGATTGTTGTTCCCTGTATGTCTTCGTAATAAAGCACCGGGTCACGAAATCGAAAAGGTGCAAGCCAGCACCTTAGTAGATGGACGGCCCAAAAAAAAAGTGTTTTCATATGGAGTTCTGAGAGCCCACGAAACATTAACATCCTAATACGACAGGCCGTCGATATACAACATCCTAATACAGTATACCGATCCTCATAAGATCAATGACTATCCAAAGGCCTTTGATGACTATCAAATGAACATGTGCTCATTGTGTTAGAGTTTATCCTTGGGGCCTACTTGGGGTTTATCTAACAGCCCAAAGCCGCCTTTTCCAGGAATCAGTTCGAGTCCCTCTGAAAAAATCTGTGGGTGATTTTTTTTCCATTACCCATTTAAGACTTTCCAAAGACCAAAATAATTATAGAAAGCTTTTGGAACACTAGGCTATTATAATATAATGTGAAGGTGATTTACTTCGTAGAAGTGAGAATACTGAATAGGATAAACGAATAAAATGATCTTTCATGAAGTGTGACATTTCTGTTCATGCAGCAGTCTCCTGATAGCAAAAGTGGATAAAGAAAGAGTGGGTATCATAATACACAGCCGCTGTCGCGTGTTCGGAACGCCTATAAAGAGGAACGGGAATTGTGTCGATGTGCGTGGTTTTTGCTTTTCTGTGTTCTTAATCCTTGAACAAATATGGACATATATTATACACCGAAATTTTTGTCTTAAAAAGATCTTTTCAACTGTGTAAAAACAATATGTGGTTACTGCATTAAATTTAAAGATAAATGAGATTACTTAAATTGAAAGCGAAAATTCAGTAATTTTGAAAAATCTTTAAATTTAATGCAGTATAAACCACATATTGTTTTTACCATAGACGTAGTATATGTGCCATTACTTGTTGTCCATAGGACCATATTTGGTCAAGGATTAAGAACACAGAAGCAAAAACCACGCACATCGACACAATTCCCGTTCCTCTTAGCCTCTTAGGCGTTCCGAACATGCGACAGCGGCTGTGTATTATGATACGCACTCTTTCTTTATCCACTTTTGCTGATAGTGATAGCCTGATCGATAGGCCTATACCGGTACCAGCTATACCTAAAACCGAAGGTTTTTTTCTTCGAAGAACGCTAAATATATAGCCTCGCCGTAAGCGATAAAGAAGGTCATAACCCGTCGACGGGGTGAGTGACAGCTAGGATTTAGGCTACACACCTGTAGCTGATCCGGGGGCCTGGAGCGCAGCAGGAGGTTAACCCACTACTGCAGAGTGCAGGGTTAACCTTAGGTAAATTGACCTGAGGTTAATAAATTGATATCTTTGTAACCCTTGAACGAAAATGGACATATAATTATGATACACTATAGGCCTATATGTTTTGATTTAATGCGTCGACCCCATATTGTATTTTTTTTTTTACAATATCGTGTTCGAATAAATATTTTCAAGATGGAAATTTTGGTGTATCATAATACATAATATCCTAATGTCCATTTTCGTTCAAGGGTTACGAAGATACCAATTTTTTTCGTTCGGCTAACCTCAGGTTAACCCTGCACTACAATTAACCTCCGGCTATAGTGGCTAAAAGCCCTTTTAGCTACTATACTCCTGCTGCGCAAAGGGGCCGGGATCTAAGTCTAACACAAAAATTCGGTTAATCCGAATGAGCCTCCAAGGCGCTCCAAGGTGCCACTTTAAGAATTTAAGAATTTCACCCAACCTGACATTCTTGCCAGCTGCAGTCGGTGATTGAAAAGAGGACCTTCAGAGGCAAGCGCACTAACCACTGAACCATTGGGACTGGCTACAACCGACTAGTTCAAAACAGAAAAAAAAACCCTTTACGCCTAGGGCTGGGGTAGAGTCTGAACCAAAGATTAGGCTATCTTTGGTCTGAACGGCCCGCCGCCCGAAACGACACCTATAATAAACAACTTATTCTTTATAATATTACCTCATTCATTCTTGATATTACAATATACCCTTGAAATGAATCATACGGAATGAACTAAAATTTAATCTGTGGATGCGGATGGGGGAAAAAAATCGTGTTTTCTGAGAAATGACCAAAATCCAACTCATATTATATGCGAAATAATATGATCGTTTACAAATTTCACGAGGATGCGGAATTGCGGATAGGCTAAGTATCGGTTCAGATATATGCACGCTGCTCTATAGGCTCTACTCCCGGATGCAGGCAAAATGCGATAATCGAAGACCCCATCCTTTTGCTTATTAACCCTGGTAGCATAAGTTTTTTTAATAATAATAATTTTATTAATCCTATATAAAATATATTTACAGGCCTAACGGAGCCTATCAAGAGTTCATCACCGTATAACCGGTAGACCTAATAATATAACCAACTTCATAGCTTCTGTAACATTATTTAATTTTATTTATTATATAAACTGATATAATAACATAGTTTTTTTCACATGATAATTAAATGATTAAAAAATTTCCGTTTTTTTTACTAGGATTACTATAATTATTACTCTAGTAATAAAATCATAGTATTGCCACTTTAAGCAGCTAATGATATTTAGTACGGCAGACCATTTTAACATATTATTTTCTGATTATGATATAATTACACAATCATGTTTGATTATTTCGTGCAACCTCTCGTATCGGTACAAGATAGATTATGGTCAGGTATAACTAACCTTACATTGGTCATATACCGGTAATTACTCATATACAGTACGGCAATTACTGTATCTAATGTATGCACTACTGTACCTAATTACCTACGTCCTACGGTATATCAATTAAATGTTACACGTAGGCTAAATTACCATACTAAAATATCAGATATTTTCCTAGTTTTCAATCCAAACTCTGTTATAATTTGTTAAACAATATAAATAGAATTCTTTAATATATAATTGTACAAGATTATTACAGTAATTATTATATCAAGATAAAATTCATACAGTATTATGGTACTGTAATGCAAGGTGGCTAAAATGATAAGTTATATGATTGTAGGCCATCAAAAATTTCACGCAGCCGAACAACTTAATAAAACAAACATGTTACACACGATTACTGAAAAATGAAAAAAAAAAAAAAAAAACCTAATAGGAACTACTTTAAATTAATGATAAGTTAGCTAAAAACAAAATTATCTACTCATAATTTAGATTAGTCGTTTTTTTTTTAATTTAATATCTACTATCATTAGTATATAAACTAAAGAAAATTTCAAATTTTAATTACAGCTTTGGTTTAACGATTTTACAAGGTTTATGTTTTCAATAACCTGGCTCACGGATAGAAAATACGGGTTTGGATGATATTTTTTTAACAACCACGGCAATGTATTTTCATAGTAAAAAACACACTTAATTCTTAGCCAATTTAAAATCCTCTATACAAAGCTGGTACTATTTTATGTAGTTTTTTTAATTTTTATAATAGCCTACAGCATTATTCATTATTTTATTGATTTTTCTTTTTAAACCTTCTGAGCTAAAATGTTTTTAAAAAATCGTAGGGTTACAAATTTATACAAAATAATGCAATTTTATAAAATAAAAATACACGTCATACTTAAAGTATTATAATTTTTTTTGCAGATTACTAACTTTAAAACACAAAAATCTGCATGAAAACAGACTTAAAAAATAGATTAAGTAAGGAGAATTTTAAATAAAAAACAATGTACACTATTAAAGTAGTTTTTATACAAGAATATTGCACCTTAGTCATTATTTGCACGTGTTTTTGCAAACTCTTAAACTGTACTCTATGTTTATAATTTAAATACAATTTTTCCTAGAAATAGATAAAATAAAATAAGCAACGCATACGAAAGTGATAAAAGAAAAATATACATTTCACTTTCTCTCAAGCAATTATCTTAAGCATTACAATTTAAATCGCAAAATCTTTCACTTAATTTATAGAATTGTTCATAATATTGAAGTGCTAGGTTATTACTATTTTCTCTGTCTCACATCCACCTTGTCTTTGCTACCACTGGCATTTTTCCTGAAAAAAAAATTATTTTCAAACCTGTTTGTTTTTTAACGTCGCGGAAAGGCGACAACGAAGGTCATAACCCGACAACGGAGATATATTTTAATTTTGCCTCAGGGACAGGATTTACAGACCTGTATGAGGGTTCTTTAATGTGCAGAGTGCAAAGGGGATCTACACAAGACCTTGGTTTAAACTCTCATCAGAAGGAGCGCCACTTCAAGAATTTTACTCACCCGAAAATTTTTACCAGCCGGGGTATGAACCCGCGGACTTTCCGGATTCAGAGGTAAGCGCGCTAACCACTGAACCACTGGGACAGGCTATATTTTCAAACCTACCGGTATATCAAAATGTACTTACGTTTCAGGACTTTGGTCAGTGTCACTTTCTTCTAGTTCCTGTTTGCTTCTGCGTTTCTCGTAAATAAAGATGATGGTACACAGAACAGCTACTTCGGCAACGATTCCCAAGAAGGGCCACAGGGCTGCCAACTTGTCTGAATAATAATTTAAAAAAAAAACGAATATGAATTTTCACTAATTCTTTGCTACTAACAATCTTTCACCAGAATCACACTTACCCTTGACCCTAACGATGATTGTGGAATTAAGACTGACACCGTTAACATTAGCTGTGATGACCTGCTTGCACATGTAGGTTCCGGAATCATCTTCTCCAGCATCATTAATCTTAAGAGTTCTCATGAAAGAGTATTCGTCTGAATATCTAACACCCGGTTTCATTTGTTCGTCTTGTTCTGAGACTTTAACCCTTTCTGATCTATTAACTGGTGTCAGGTCTCCTTCCACTGAAATTAGACAATCACGTAACCATCTTGCGTATTTAGGATGCACCTATTCAAATACAGTATTAAACATTACCTCTGTAGAATTCAATTTCAGGCTTGGGATATCCGCCATAGTAGCAGTCCAGTTCCAAAGATTCCCCTTGTACTACTGTCCTAGATTTTCCTTTAGGCAGGAAGGAAATCTTGGGATCAGCTGTAAAGAAGAAAATTAATTTCGCATTTTTCAAATTTCTTATAAAAACATTACAACATCAATTTCCTGAAAGAGTTTAGATATAAGTTATACCGGTAGTTCGGTACAGTATATTTAATTATTTATCTTCTAATCAACAATGCATGGATTTTAAAAATATATCTATATCGGTTTCTAGTTTAAAATATAAGGAATTAAAACAATGCTAACAGAAATCCGCAATATTTTATGTGAAAATATTTTGAATAACTTAATCGCATAAGTCCACCCATTTAGACCTAAACGTATAATACTGTACTGTATTACAATTCCTTTTGTATTCTCACTGTCTCTTCGCTGTTGCAATGCTCCGATTCTGCTTTAAAACAACACACAAAAAAAAATCTGGTCAAACTTTATCTAACGGGTCTTTTCAAAAAGCCCTACTTTTACCGTTGTCGTCCTATCCAGGTACCGTATTTCGACATATATGCATTGTTAATTCCTAAAGTGACCCCACCTCCAATTTCAACAATACGGTATCTAAAAGGTTCGCTTTAAGGCATAAAACACTCCAATGTCATAATAATTAGACTAGCATACCTTAAATTCACCTGGGATTTAAATTTTAAAAATGAAGTATTTTATTTCTACTTCTAACGTTACAAGTTAACTATTGCCTCTGAGGCTAAATCCAACGTTTCATTTGTAACCGTATAGTAGTTCTAGCTGCATTAATCCAATTTTTGTAATCTGATTTTTTATGTTAATTTATAATTGACATAAAATGATTGCAGATTCTGTTAATAAGGCAAATAATAAATATGCAATGCTTCCCAGCTAAGAGTTCCTACCTTTTACGAGGATTCTTTTCTTAGATTTTTCTGCGGATTTTTGTTTGCATGTGTATTCACCTGAGTCGCTTAGTGTAGCTGCCTCGGTAGTTAATTTGTTAGTACTACTACTAATTTCGTACTTACCATTCACGACGAGTTCCTTCTTGGCTGAAGGAAGCACATTTTGCACTTTGCAGTGGTATATGCCTGTGTCGTTTAACGTAGCAGACTTAATGGTTAAGGTATTAGTACCAATATCGTACCTGGCACTTTCATTCAGTTCACGTCCGTCCTTTTCCCTAAATAATGAATAATAAATTTAAATAGCGTAATACACTGGCGACTTTTTATTTTAAGTCCTATGGGGCCTACTGGGCCTACTGGGGCATTGCATAATTCTGTACACTATTCCTTTTAATAGTGTACGAAATTATACATGTGCACGCTACCGGCTCTCTTATTGGATGCTCTCAATCGCTTGTCCTGTACTAGCCTATCCAAAAAAAAAGAGGGTTACTTAGCCTATACAGAAATTAGATAATTTAAAATGAAAATATTATGGACATAAATTACGATTCTATAGTAGGCTATAAGCTGGCAAGAATAACTTGTGCCAACTAGCAAACTTAAACACCTATAAAGGTATGTACGTACAATAATATTATAGGTTACTATTTTTATATTACTTTACTATGTGTATAACTATTAACTAGGCTATAACCCAATTTTTGAACTTAATCGATTCGAGATTCAGCAACTATTAGTACCCCATTACCGTAGCAAAGTATAGTATTTTGATATACTGAAAAACAGATAAATTATTATAAGTTATATCATGAATGGATAACACTATGTTTATAAATTCATGGTTATATCAATTAACCTGTAAAGAAATGGAAATAAGTTTGTAGTATACAGTACATTTCGTAGATCTCTGCTTTATTAGACTTTAGAACTACTTACCAAGTGAAATTCATTTGTTCGTTGGATACATTGCAACTAAGCTCCAGTGGTTCTTTTTCTATAAGCTTATATGATACACCATCACTATCTTGCGAATTTGTGAGAATTACTGAAACATATTTAAAACAATTATGGAAATTAGTATTTTATTATAAATTTCTAACTCGAGACTGAATTAAATTAATACCGTAAAAACTAGCGTATAGAGGTTTTTCATATGCTGATAATTTCAATTGTGCTTACTAAGCAAAGTGGTATTCCTCAGCACAAGACAGGGCCATAAAAACAAACCTTAGCAACAATGAATAAAGCAGGCATCAAACATCGTGTCCGTTGAAGTAGTTTGTTGATTAGGTTTGTTTTTATGGCCCTGTAAGTGTTAAGCGGAATTGTGAGCTTACTTAGCCACTGTCCCTCATCAGCATATGAAAAACCTCAATAAGCCGCAGTTTTATTTCAAAATTCAAATCTCTAAATTCACCAAAATTATAGTCATTTTTTTCAGCTTCGTTGACAATTTTTAAAAACTTTAAATATATATTAAATTCGTAAAAATAGTATAAAATACTGTCCGAAATAATAAGGTTTTAAGAAAATATGATATTTACCGATCCCACAATCTGAATAACTTAGCTTTTCTATATATAACTTTTACGTACGGTATATGAAAAGAGCGATCACGCACAGAAATTTAGTCCAAATTCCCGTAGACAGCCATTATATCTATGAGTAATCTGTGCCTGTTCCGCAGGGACTTAAAACGCGATTTTATCACTCACAATGCTTATTTTTAGTAGGCCTACCGGTAATTAAATTTATTAAAAACCTCAATATAGCATTAAGTTATATAACTCCAGCCGGCTATCCAACTCGAAATCAAATTCAAGACTAAAATAAAAGCTTCAAAGGGCAGGCTATATTTTATTCTTTATTTCATAGCCTACAGGTATTAGTCTTTTTCCACTGGCCAATAATTTAGAGTAATATATCCTATATTTTAAAAATTACATAATTTTTATAGCATACAAATTCGTGTTAGGCAATCAACGTGCCAAATATAAATTATTAGAGCATTTAATCAGACGATAGTAAACACTAGATTGCGTGTTCAATTCGGTTTAGATAACAGCAAATAGAGGTAGGCTATAGCCTAATAATATTAATTCTACTAACTTCTAAGGCATTTTTAAATACATTTTGATGCGGTATCATTAGAACTATTAATTATTGATCATGAATCATGATCAAGTAACATAAGTTTAAAATAAATGTCCTCCAAAAGTATAATTTAGAACATATAGTAGGCTATGTGTACACGTCCTTGTTTTCATAAAAAAACTTAAAAATAAATGAAAAAGAGTTTTAAAAAATAGATATAAAATTTATAGAGCTTGCAGTAATTAAGTTATTTCAGTCGTCATGCTATAAGGCCTTAAATTTCTACTCTCTAAAAGTATCTGAATAAAAAACACAGGCAGCAGGCAATCCTTTTTTTTTAGAGCCGGTATTAGGCTAACAAAAATTAATAACCTACGCAATTCGCGTGGATATAATTATTTATATACAGTAAAACCATAGCAAAAGAGTAACCATAGCTCAAGAGTAAAACTGGTAGGCTATAGATAGATACATTTGAAACAATGTTTAAAATAACTTATTATTAAATAAAATTTTAACAAACCCAAAATATAAACTCATGAATTTTTAAAAATAAATTTTAAATAATTGCAATATAATAAAAGTACCGGTAACACTTACTAGCCTTTAGCCAATATCTAGAAAACAATTTAATAATAAAAATACCGTGCAATTTATGCAATAGGCCTATGAAGGCCAATTTATAACGCGCAAAAAAAAAACATTTTTTTTCCTGGGCTAGGGATCGTGTTTTTACCGGTAAAAATCTTTTTGGTTAATTTACCGGTAAAATTCTGGTAAAAATCGGTAAATTTCTGGTAAAAATCAGTAAAAATCTCTTAACTTTATATAATTTTTTTTATAAATAATAATTTTTCGTGCTACTGTTAGTGACAGTTAGCATTATTTACCTCGATTTACCTGATATCCTGTGGTTCCAAGTCTAAATTATTGATGTTTAACATAATTTTTGGCCTTTTGGAAACTTTAAAATATAATTGACTACGTCATCAAGCAAGATGAATATACTAAAATGAGCCCATCATCCAAT
>JAQGBM010001824.1:0-10067 GCA_034698405.1 Symphylella vulgaris | reverse complement strand
ATTCAACCGTTTATCTGAAATCCTAATAATTTTTGAAAAACCCCTCATTATCGTCACATGTCGCAATCATCGCAGAGTTAATATAATATAAACATTATAAAATGATGATTAAATCGATTATAATTATTGTTAAAACAGTTATCGATATTGCGTTTATTTTGAGCCACCCGGTATTAAAATAATATTTTCTGTCGTAAAAGTATAGGCCTAACCTTTTGTAATAAAAATGAAGAAAATACCAGTAGCCTATATAACGAATCGTTATATTTCTCATACACGTGTCGTGTATACATAATTAAATGCAGTCAAAATTCTGTAAAGGTTGGGGCCATCAGAGAGCAGGGAGTCTACAGCACAGATAGACATCTCGGTTTAAACTCTCATCCAAAAAGAGACCGTCACTTTAAAGATTTTCACTCATGAATGCAACCATTCACTGTAATAATCATCGATTTTCTCTATATAGCTTGAGTAATAAGCTAATTATTAATCTAATTCCTTTTCAAACCTATAAGGAAATGCAAAATACGACTCGTAATAAAATTATTTTCAAACATTTCCAGGTTCTTCTAATCATACAACATCCCATGCGATTTATTAAATTACAGTACAAGCAACGTTCGAAAAGTGCTTGATACCAAATTAAAGCCAAACACACTATAACATAAATTCAAATGTAATCAAAGATGCTCGCCCGGGCCCCAGGGTAGATAAGAATATACATATATGCGACACGAAACACGCAGATTTATAACTGACCTAGGGTAGGAAAAGTTTGTCAGGCGGATCGGGAGAGATAATGCCATGAAAATGATCGTGCTTTTCTTCATTATTCTAACGAGCTCGTTGATCAAACTTGGCATCCACCCCCTCCCAAAGGAGAATAATACACCAGACCTACCCCTTTGCCAATTTTTCCAAACCTCCCATAGATAGCCTAGAGTATAAATCGTGATATCAAACTTTGCTGCATTATTATCAGAAGACTTAAGTTATCGAGAAAAGTTAAAGTTACGGAAACAAATATACCGGTGTACACACTGTACAGTCCTATAACTTTAAAATATAGGCCCTAATAATAATTATGGTTGTGCAGAAATTATTGAATAACTATGCTACTACACTGGGTATAATTGTAGGCCTATCTATTATAAGTAGCCTATACAATGTTCGATCCTATTGCTGTGTGTACTGGCTTATGGCAAACCCTTGATTTTATTTATTTTATATTTATTTACTACTGAAGGACATCGAAATAATAGGCTATCTCCAATAAGGGAGATTAACCTGCACTTTAATATTTAAAATGTATATATAATTTTTTCCCTTCAATTTCGTTTATAACTCGAACCCTGGACTTTCAAAAATTTTAATAAAATTAATATTATTTTTAGCCTATTATGCCTATATCTTAAACTATTTTCTTTGTTAGCGCCCATCCACTCTATTTACAGCCTACCAAAACTTTTTTTGGTCTAAAATATTGTATAAAAAATACCGGTATAGATATCCTACACTGTTCAGTAGCCTACGTATAAAGGCCAAAAATAATGCACTTGATAATGGTCACCCCATCTCGTCAATCTTAGAATCCGCATTCTTTACGATCATAATAATCACAAACAAAAAAGTATTTTTCACGATTTTTAAAATGGTAAACGGTCAATCGTGAAAAATGAAAATCGACCTGATATTATTACCATTCAATGTTAATAAAAAATAAAATGGAAAAAAGCCTTCAATTTTTGAAAGAAAAAAAAATGGATAATATAGGATAGGCGTTATATGATAGCCTATACGTATTAATTTTTTTCTTTACTTAAAAGTTATGGTCTTCGCAAACGTGAACATTCCCTGGATTCCTGTCACTCTCTGCGATCACGAACTGACCTTCAAAACACTAAAAACTTGCTACGTGGCCAGCAGTTGTCTGAAGGCTTGTGTAGCCAGAATATAATATTTTATGCCATTAACATAATGTATGCTAGTATGCTATTGTTAATATACCTAACCACGGTCAACTTTATCATATTATAATTTTTTTAATAAAAATTTCCCCTTCACCTACATAACTTACTTTACTATCATGGGAACACATTATTTATTACTACTGTAGCCTAAGTTTTTTTTACATCTAGAAATACTCGCGCGACTACTCGTAGCACAAAGGAAACTTATTAGCCTACAATCGCCAGGGGATGAGCCTTCACCTATTTCAATACCGTATCGAAGTTGCAGGGGTGCGAATAACTTAATTCAACTTAAATTGTAATTTTTTTAAACTTTACTTATTAAGGGAATCCATAAGAATTCTCGAGGTTGATACTTTTTACCGACGTGTTAAATATTAAGAAAAATAGAATTTGAAGTATATGCCTAATAATCGATAACATTGTAATATAATTTAACAAAATTTGTGACAGTACTGATCTTTTTTTGTAAACAAAACAGAAAAATATAGTCTTTTTATTACTAACATATTTGTACATTTTTTTTGCTTCAAATAAAATTATTAGAGTTGGACTTAGGCTGGATATAAAGTTTTATTAAATAAGCAGACTACCCCGTATAATTAAAATAATATTTTAAATTTTAGATTTCTTTTCAATTTTTTAACTTGAAAATAAAAATTTTAAAAATTAAGAAAAAATTATCCGTAAATTTTTATAGGCAGTAATCACTATAAAGTATATCGACTATAGACATTAATGTGTGCAATTTTAATCAGTGGAATATTTTAAAATACTGGCGAACATCATGGATAAGGGTATAAGCTTGATCACTAACAAGTACCGTACCGGTAAGTTGTTTATATTTATCTGATTATATCCATTATAGAATGAATATCAAAATAATCTTCAGTCACCCTTCAATATATTAAATGATTTTTATATTGTTTAATTTATCGATAAAAAAAATCGATCTTATAGCCTACGAGTACGAGTGGAGTACGGTGTATTATGTAGGCTATAATATTATAGAATTATTAATGTTTTCAAGATGTAGTTCTCGGTAGCTATCAATTATTCTAATTAACTCAAGCCGGCAAATTTACACTGCGGTTGAAATTTTTGATATAGCCTATAGTATATAACTTACTTAGTCATGACTCACATCTAATCAAGCGCTACACAAAAAGTCGTGAGAATTTCAAACAAAAAATACAAAGTATCATCCAGCAAGGTTTAATCTATCTACCCTCATTTATAGAATATACCTTTTTTATGTATAATAATTGGTTAAAAAATGCATTCGCATCAAATTCATTACTGTATTACTCCTGCAATTTTATTAAACTAGAGAGTATCATACTGTAACTTATACTGTACATCAGCAGCAGTATACTCACTATGAAGTAGACTTTTCAAATATGCCAGACAGCATGCGGCAGAAAGTTTCAATTTAATTTAAAAAAAAAAAATCAATGGTGACCTATTATAAAAGTGAAATTAGTGAATGATCATTCACTTGTAGGTCACCCTTGAAATTTTTTAAAAAATTAATTAGGTTCAAAATGCACGAAGTACGAATTACGAAGTATTATTTTAATGATTTTGCCATCAAATTTGTAATAAAATCTGTTTTTTACTCCAAGTTTGTAAATTAATAAAAAAAATAACTTAGGCTACCAGGAAAATTTGTCAAAATATACCAATTTTTGTAAAATTTCCAGAATTTATTTTTCTTGAGGGGGACACAACTCTATACTTACAAACACAATATTACCTATAGTACTACTTTTCAAATTTAATTCAATTTCACAATAAAAAAAAATTATGCTGCATGACCATTATTTTGTTAAATGTAAGTTAATAATTAATTTTAAGCAGGGTTCGGAACCGGTACCGGAACCTGTAAAAACCCGTTATGAAAAAAAGGAGTCGGAACCGGTACCGAAATCTCGAAAAAAAGGAGAAATTGGAGCAGTAGAACCGGAAAAGGAAGTAAAATTTTCTGGGAACGTACCCATATTAAATAATTGAATCTAAAACGTATTGAAAGAGCTACGAAGGTAGATTTGGAACGGAACGGGAACCTAAAATTTATTTTTTTGGAAGAACCGGAACCGGTACCTAAATGTTGGAACCGGAACCAGCAACCAAAATTTGAAAAGGTTCCGAACCCTGATTTTAAATCAGTGATTCAGTGGCGTACAATCCGTACATTGATCAGCTCAGCAATTACCGGGTACATTAATATAATTTAATTTTTTATCGAAAAACTGAGATACGTATTTATAACCGTATACAATACGAATAATACGAAATGGCACACACACTGTCGTATAATAGTGTCGTTCATAGTTCATACGACATAATGGTGTGGGAGTACTTTCAAAGTCAGGCTGAAATTATTAAAGTTTTATCCCTCGCTGAAATTTGAACCCAGCAGGCACGAATTTTATTATGCAACCACAGGCGTAACAAAACTAAGCTTCATTATAGCGGCAATATTTTATTTTTGTCTAGTCGTAATAACTTACACCCCCATTTTTCTGATGCTAACCTCAGTTTATACTGTATCCTACCAAGGTAGCCTATACACCTCTTTCACGGTGGCAGCAACTATAACTAAGCGCCACTACGTTGATTAAGCGATATCCCACTGTTCACGACAAAAAACTCTTAAAATAATTGTATCTTTGTAACCGTTGAACGGGTATTCAAATAGATTTATTTAATAAATTAATACGATCATTTCTATGTATCACACGTCCATATCCGTTCAACGGTTACGAAGATACAATTATTTTAAGAGTTTTTTGACATCAACGTGGGTATATCGCTTAATTATTCAACGTAGTGGCGCTTAGTTACAGGCTTACAGCTGCTTCGACCGAGAAAAAGGAGCGTTTCTCAAGCGGAAAACGTCTCCACGAATTTTGGTTACATGAATCGATCGAGCAATAGGTTACTTATGTAAATAAAGGTAGAGTCCCATAGAATCCGACTTTTATACGTACTACTGGTGTGATGATATTTGTACGTAGGTTACTTATGCTTTAACTTATTGGGGGAGATTCACAAACACGATAAGCGAAAATAGAGAGAATATACAGTCTTGTAATTTGACAAAATACGAACACTAAATTGAGAAAAATTAAGTAGCCTACCGTAGTTTATTTCCATTATTTAATTGGTATAAAAATTAGGAAAACTGTTCCTGGAATAAATCTAAATTTTATATACCTTTTGGCCTGCTTTTGGGTTGAATAATTGTTTTACAAAAAAAAAATTGCAAATATTGATGTACCGTAATACAATATAAGAATTTTACATATTATAATATTATAACGATTACATAATAACGATTTTACGCAAAGTCAATTAGGATACTCTGATTGGGAAGAGATGGAGAATTTTTCTTTTCGAAGCAAAAAATCGGAAGTTTAACGTAAAAAATATTATAATACCGGTACGTTTTCCCGTTAAAATGGTCGATAATAGTTTTTCACGTTATCAAAACCCAGATCTGCAAAACTTCAGTTCTGATCGAGAAGTACGGGTAAACGCAAACTTGCTTATTGTGCCACACAGTACGTGCCCACTGCGAGCTTTTTCGTTAGTGGTTCAAGAGTAGATTTTGCGGCTGGGTTTCGAACCCGTGAGCCAATGTGGACCATACATACTCGCGTTACTGTACAGCAAATAATGGATAAGAATCTATTCGAAATTGTAAAAAAAACTAGTTTGCACATTTTCCCACCCTCATTAAAATTTCGCGTTATATAGCCTACATCGCGAAATAAAAATGGTCACAGCGTAAAATACCGTAATTGATGTTATAAAAATTTTGAAAAATATCTTATAATTATTTCTTGCAGCGATCATATGACATTTTCCGATAGATCTCTTCAAGTCGTATATTTTGGAGTAAAACATTTTTCCACATTCGTTCAAGGGTTAATTACGAAATTATCAGCAGAAAAATCTACTTTTGACGAAAACTCGATCGGGTTATAAAAATTTTTCAGTTCACGTGATTCTGAATCTTTGTCTTGAGAACCATTTGTTTCCAATATTCTATTTCCAGCATTATTTTTTCCTTCTGCAGTCCCATAAACTCGTCTTGCTGGTTCAATTTTCGTATCTTTTTCTGCAACATTTCTTTTTCTAGCACCAGTTTTTCCACTTCGTGCATCAGAACTTCGCGATTCAGTTCCGTAACTTCTCCCATGTCTCCCGGCGTTTCGGAATGATTATAAGACCGCTTTTCTCCAAGTTTACAAGAAGTCTTTGAAGACGACGAATTTATTAAGTTAAAGGGCCGCGTCACCCCCGTTACGGGACAGGTTATATCGGGAGTACTCCCATTTGCAAAGGGGGAATTACTGCACAAAATGCTGTCTAACTCATCGCCTTCTTCGTGGTGGAAAACGCTGGTTATTGTTAAATCCACTGATCCATTACTGGCCTCATCATTTTGTATCTTGTAACCCACGATGTCTTGTACTTTTTGGGCCATCCTTGATAACCTTTTTGGAGTATTTTCGCCGTCTTGAATAGACTTTTCCACTTCTGCTACCTCTTTCTTGTAGGAACTGATCAAGTTCATCCATTTTCGTTTTACCTCTTCTATAGTCCGTACCGCACTTCGGTTTCTGTTATTGATACCGTCGCATATTGAGTTCCAGACCGCTTGTTTTCTTCTATTGGCCACACCATCGCTTACTTTGGAGGTTAGGATGGGATGATTTTTTTCGTATTCTTCTAGTAAGAAGAATGTATCATCTTCTGTCCAGTTTGGTTTTCGTTTAACTTCTTCTGCTGTCATTTTAATAGGATATAACTTACGGTAGCCTATATAGGCCGTAAACTTAATACTGTATTATTTTAATAGTGAATTATGATACTGTATTATTTGAACTGACTCCTCTAACTACAGCATGGTTGTGTTCTCTCTAAGCGTGGTTTCAAATAATAAAAAATAAAACATAGCTCAGAATATCTGATTATACGACCAATCGAAGTTCAGGCGGGTATTAAGAGGGTTGCCATGGGCATCAGTTAGGCTATTAACTTTTCCAAATTAATTTTCTTCGATTTCGCTCTGGAATGTTTTCGTAAATGCGCTTTTACTCGTAGTTGCTGAATCAAATAAAACTGCATAATTATCTACCGTAGTTTAGTAGGATTAGGTGTACGACATTCAAAATTTTATAGAACTATTAAAGATAACCGGTTATTTATATTAAGATTACGGAATTAAAAAAAGATTAGTAACTTTTTACATTTCAGAATAACTTAGTACGAAAATAAAAATACCAATATATTCCTAGGACTGCAGATTTGGCTAATTAATTTTTTTTTTCGTAATTTACAGTAAGTTAGACTGCCATATAATAGTCTAATATTTCTTATACACCAATTAAATTTTAATTTCTCTATAGTATAATGTTTATAATATAACAATAGATTTAAGTACCGTTGCCGTAGCTATTCCTGATTGGGCTGTTCAATGAAAATGAGGTCAATTTGAAAATAAAGAAATATACGTACTTAGTAAAATAATGCAATGCTGAAGTATTTTCTTTCTATTAATACCATGAAAGAAAATTTAATACTGATTTGGCATCCCGCTATCAGTCTTGAAACATTTCACTCAACGTCGTATTGATCCAAAATAATAGTGTTACCAAACCATTCCAAATACAGTCGAAACCGGTTATAACGAAATTCAAGGGATCGGCAAAATCACTTCGTTATGTTCGTTATATCCGTATTTCGCTATAACCAAGAGTATATAATTGAATTATACTGTATAATACTCTTGCTATAACCTATATAACGAAATTTCGTTATATTATATAACTTAGCATGTAACGAAATTTTTCTATATCGGTAGTTAAGAGTGATTTGGGAAATAACATACCGACGTGCAATTTCGACTTTGCATTTTGAATTTTACTCTACTTCATTAATAATTAAAATTTTCGTATATAAAGGAACGATTTTCGTTTCAAAATTGTTCCAATCTGAGGGAATTCCCAAAATTTTAGGTCCTATAACGAAATTCTAAAGTATTTACTTCGTTAAATCCGTAATTTCGTTATACTTAATTATTTATAACCGTTTCGTTATAACCGAAATAAAATACATGGACTTCAATGCGAATCCAACCATTTCTTTTAACGCTATAAGCGTTATTTCGCTATAACCGATTTCGACGGTATTATTGATTTCAGTGCGACTGAGAGCGCGGATTTGATCTTAACAAACTTATACTGATCGAAGTGGTTCTATTGAAAGTTATAGTGTATAATATTCTACTCGTAGGTTAAACTTACTCGTAGACATTTTCCTAAAAATTAAAGAAGATAATAAGAATCAATATCTTAAATTTCTGGCAAAATTGGCCAAGGCGTTTAACGATAACACGCACTTAGAATTAAGAAATATAAAATTGAAGATAGTAAACCATAAAATTAATAAATTTTATATAAACTTTTGAGTTAGATTATATAGTTAAGATAGGTCGTAGGCCTACATAGGTTAGGATAGGATAATTATTATGTTCTCTTAGATTTTTTTAATGGTTTACATTATTTTAGAACGGTTAAGTTATTAGTTATTAACTTACAGGAATGGATTTTTTTCAAGACAATTATTTTCAATTCAAAATCCGTAAGTCCATAAATTTTACATGCAATTTTTTCCTAAAAAATAATTTTGGCAGCGTTAATCATCACTCTTGCAGAGGCAGCACTAGGGTTCATTAAATCTGGTTGCTTGGCAACGGGGATACTAGCCTTGGCTGCGTAAGGGGATGATTATGGTTAATCACATTATTAATGGCAGTTTTCTCTCTTTTCTCTCAATGTTCACTTCGTTTGTTCCCTGCAGATTTAATTTACAAACTCCTAGGACTGTAAATTGCGAAAAAATATCTATAGATATATCGACTGATATCGACTATCACAAATAAGTTATTAGCCTAATATCGAAATTTAATAATCGCCTCATATTACAGAGTATAGGTAAACTTTAAAAAATTTGCAGTTATAAATCCTTATTTTGTTCTATCTAAGTTATGTGCATTTTTACATTGTAGCTGGATTCCTTTTTTTAAGAGAAAACTACGGTATTCGACCGATTTTCATAATTTTTTTACATTTGTAGAAAAATATAAGTTCCAGGGCTTTTTAATTTTATTAATTTTTTTTACAAAATTTTTTAAGATTAAAATTTCAAATTTTTACACCTAATTCATAGAGTAAAAACATTTAAACCAGAATTATAAAAATCGGTTTAGTAGTTTTCTCGATTTCGGTTTCCCTTCGTAGAATAAATTAATCATGTAGGCCCTACAGTAATTTAGTTTTGACAATTTTTATTTTATTTCTAAGTATTATGCAAAACAGATTAACTTATGTACAAATTTGTTCAAAATTTAGTAATTTACATAATAATACGTAGGTAGTAAGTTAATACTAAATTAAATAATGATACTTTTGATTTAATACAGTAAAGCAAGCAAGGCTAGGTAAGTTAATTAGATTAAAATAAATTTAAAATATTATTTAATGGTAGTTCCATATCTTAGTAAGTTAATAAGTTAGAATAAAATTAAATAAACTAACAAATAAAAATAATGTACATACTCTTAAATGTAAAAATTTTATATAGCAAAATTAATATTTTTTTACCGTACCGTACCGTATATTGCATTCTTTATGATTTAATCAATTATATATCTACGTAGATCTGTATAGTATGAGTACAGAATATCCTTTTTGACTAGACTTTAATCACAACCCAATACCGGTAGGATTTCCCTATTTAAATACACTACAGTACTGTAACTTAATTAAAATTATTCACCTACCCAATGATTTTGTTCATTGGCTCTGGCTGTCAAAGTAAAAAATTAATATTTGATTTTAATAAGTTAAAATAATAAATTTTAAAAGAATGTAGGCCTAGTAGTACTTAAATATTAAGGTTTAGTACCCCATTAAGTTTGTTCATTTAAGGAGGTTGATCCCTGGAAGGGGGGTATTAAGAAAATTATGAATTTTTTTCCTATGATAAAGAAAACTATTCTGATTAGATTTCCGTTTAAAAAAT
>JAQGBM010001823.1:0-10069 GCA_034698405.1 Symphylella vulgaris | reverse complement strand
GAATCGCAAGTGAATGCGCCCTATGCGCAGCTTTATGCAGACAGGAAGTGAAATCGCATCACAACAAATCAGATACGTGCGCGGCATGACATGCCCTATTGGTTAATGGTCACCTGCACTGATTAATATTGTTATTGAACTTAACCAAATTTCATATTCTCAAAAAAAAAATTCATAAAATAAAATAAAGAAAGGTGTATAAAACAGCTTCCTGTTCCTTCATACATATAAGTTACTTCAACGTAAACCGTTATTATACTCGTACCTGAATTACTGCTGCTTGAAACCCTATACAGCCTAATACACAATCTTTTGCCGTTATATTCCATTATACAGCCTATCTCTCCTCATATATAAAAGACATAACGGAATGGCCCATTTGTATCGAAAAGGTCCTATATGTATTCTCCGGGTGTATAAATTGTATAAGTAACCATAAAATCCCCGTTAATTTCGCTATTGTATATCATAGAATGTAACGCTGCGTAATATATGAGATTTACCGCAATATTATAAGCCTTTAAACAATGCCCGTCTCCCGGTATTATTATTATATAAACGAAAAGACCATTAAATCGGGGCGCATTAGAAAAAGTGATATTATATTCAAAGAGGTAATTATGGTCATCAGTTCAGTGATGGTATATAAAAGCTATGGTATAATTTAGATAAAAACCTGGTGGTTGTTTCAGTTTTTGCTTCTTATATTTTTTCGTCAATGTTTTCTCGCCTGAGGCTATGTTCTCAAGATGACTACCGATGGGTGTTATATAGTAGGGAGCAAGTTTTTTCTTCAAAAAAAAAAGATATACCACCTGCTGCTTTTTGTATCCCATCTTTGTTTCCTCCCTCTCGTTTTTAAACCTGGCTACCATCTGGGTAACAAACCACCTACAAGAAGGAGGAAGAAGGGGAAGATAGTTATCAGGGCAGTGCACAAAGATGTATCGCTATTGAGAAGGGGGAATAAGGGAAATTATTTCCATACTGTTGGCAGCAACCCCAGCACCACCCATAAGATCATGCCGGTTTATTAAATTTAACGGTTCCCAGAAGCCAAAAGAGAAACAGATAAAGAAGTCAATGTAAACATATCACCCGGCACCCCCGTTTGTATTATTTTCCAAACATAATCACTGCACACAGTGCACAGACGTGTTATAGACTTCAAAAGGAGTAAAAGTCTACAAGAAACATTAAAGAAAACACATCAAGAACTGCATATAAGTTAGCCTAAACAAGTGCTTGCGTTGCTAGATACGGGGTCTCAAAAAATAAGATACAAAAGTGATTGGCTGATTGCCTTGCTCGATACTGGGTCTTAAAAAATAAAAACAGAATTGATATGTAATTAAATATGTATTTAATAAGCGTAATACAACAAGCAAGCAAAAACTGCATATTAACAAGTGATACGGAGCCTTGCTCGATACGGGGTCTCAAAAAATAAAACATAAGCGGCATCACAATTTAAATGTAGGCCTATTTAAAGGATAAAATGTTTAACATCATCATTCTATTAACAAAATATTCTGGGGAAAATTTATGTCATTAGAATTGTTTGGGAAGAGTATAGTCTTACAAAATTTATATACGGTAAGATATTTATGTTAGGCCAACCAGTTGTATTATTTTTTTCATATAAAATTCAATATTGTTTTTCCAAGAATGACCTTTACCAGAACAGAAGGATCTCAAAATAACTATATTGCATAGGCTACTTCTAAGTACTTCTAATAATACGAAAATGCCATAAAATAGCTTTAAAAGCTCCATCTCCATGGGTAAAGTTTATTGAAAATGAATGATAAAAATAGAACTCTCTTCAACTATATTTTTATATAAGAAAATTGGGGCCATATAGAAATGACAATTATATCCTTAGCCATTTGTTTTCCTACATTAAGAAACCCTAAATTTTCGGGCTAAGTTATAGGGCTTTTTGTCCTCTATAAATAAAAAGGATAAAAGAATGAGTTTGTATCCCGCCGAGCCTCAGTATATTGGGAAAAACAAAAATCAAAGACCATAGAGAGTAGTAGTTTGTGGTTGCTGGATGCCACAGCTGCCCATGATAGTTTCATCTTTTTTTCTCTCTGTATTTTTTCTACGTTTTTATACGTTCTCTGTTGGCGGTCTCGAATTTCATTTAACCATAAAGGGACGGTAAGAGAAAATAATGCCTTGAATTGCTGCATGCATACTGCCTATATATTATCCATTACGCACCAAATTCATATCTCAGAAATATACTAACAGTAAATAGGCAGTGTGCTCTGTAATGCAGTAATAACCGTAATGCACTCCTCAGCTGCATCTCCGTTATGAGCGTATACGGCAATTGCAACTGTTACCCAAGCGCAAAACAGCAAATTGTGTTAATATATTAATAAACTTTGAATTTTTGATGCACATTTTCTAGGGAAAAAAAATACACAGAGAATATCTTCAACATACTCTCATTTTGCGTAGAGAAATTTAATATTTTAATCAAATGTATTCCAGATGTTACGGTGTGCATGCTGGAAAAGTGCTATCTATAGTCATGATGAGTAAGGAGAAATAGCCTATACTATAAGGCTGAAATTTAAAGAAAATGTTTTTGCAATTCATTATTATTAAAAAAAATATTATTCTCTTTATTTCAAAAGTGTAAACTGGTGGGCATGCATTTTAAACAATTAGTGTACATCCATCCATCCCATCCATTTTCAAAACCGCTTACTCCTTTATTCGGGCCGCGGGGACAGCAGCCCCAGGAGGGTCTTCCAATGGTCACGTTCTTCCGCCACAAGAATCAGATCTTCAGGGGGAATTCCAAAGTTCTTCACCGAGAGCTTGAATGTTGTCCATCCACTTCGTTCTCGGTCGCCCCACCCTCTCTTTCCCGCGGCTTTGCCAGAAGGACTTGTCTAGCAAGTCACTCATGCGACATTCTGACTACGTGTCCAAACCACCTCAATTGCGATCTTTCAATTAGTGTACAGTTAACACTATTCAGTAAAACATAGATTTCAAGTTTATTTTATCTTACGAGACAGAAACTTTAAATATTCTAAAACAATTTTATAGTAATATTCCATAATGATTTCAGCATCCTTCGTTTAAATAACATACCATACTATCATACACTGGTCTGCTAAGTAACGAAGTTGGCAGAAACAAACAAGTTTTTCCTGCAAGGTATATAAAAAAGACAAAATACAAATTGCTACACACGAATATTAAGTCCAAGTTGCCATAATAATAATGGGCTTGTGTACGTGTGCTGTGCTGCTATAGTGGGAAATGCAGCTCTCTCCGTACCGGTATATATACATTTTACTACATTTTTATAAATTTATCTCCAGAGGTGAGAGTGTATAATACAACATCCGTCGGAGGTTGGGAATGCTGGGCATCAGCATGATGTTGATAATGGTAGCGTCGATGGAAGTTTTAGCCATATCCAACAGCACTAACTCACTTGACTCCATGAATTTTCACCTGCCTTGCTCGGGCTCGTTAGTGGCCATAAGTCAAGCGCAGCATGCAGTCATGTGTAAAGTCCGTAGCTACTCTGCTGCTTCATACTCACTACTACCATCATCTACTTGGCATACAATGCCTTGTTAACTTCCCACGTGGTGCCTATATCTCCCCTTTTCCTTTCTTTGTCTGCTTACACGGCATTTAATTAAATTCGGGATCCTTATCCTGTATATAAATGCGGTGTATGGTTTTTATCAAATGATTTGGTGTGGGTGGAGTTGCAGAAACTGAAACAATAAGGTCTTTAGATGATAATAATTTGTGCTACCCTTTTTGTTTTTGTTCTTTTTTTTTAGAGAGAAGAGTATACTTTATCGATTTCATGGTTTGTTGGCTAACAGCACTGTGATATGAAGAGACTATTATGTTGAATTGTTGGCTCGTTAATATTTAAGAGATAAGTAGAAAGTTGTGTTGTTTCAACGATGGTATGGATCAACAGGATTTATGCCCTTGTTACTTATAAATTAACCTCAATTTAATAAAAGATCAAGGTTGGAATAACATAACACAGAAGGTTTTTTTTTTATCAAACATCGAAAGATAATATTGGTTTGTGGTCAATTAAAAGAGGTAAACTTCTGTTGGTGGTCCGGTTAGTTTACGACACAGACGTGAGGGGAAGGACAAACGACATGATTCCAGTGTTATAAAATGTATGAAGGAGTAATAATTTTCAGATTTTCTCAGATTTCTTGTCACGGTATATCAACTTAATCCAGAAAAATATTGTCAAGATGTTGCTTCTCATTAAATAATTAGCTCGCATTTATATGTTTGGTTGACATAAGTTGAATTTTTAGTTTAAAATAAGATTATTTCTCCTTTAATTTTGTATAATATTCTAAAAACCCTATAATGGCTTCTTCCTTGGACAAATTTTGACTTGTTTGAAATCTTACCTTAGAAGTTAGAATTGGTATTTAATGTGGAGCAAGGAAATCTATACCTGACCTAAACCCTGATCACCATTGATCACTGATCGACGAAGACGACTTATGCAATTTATTTACCGAGTCTTTCAGTACTTGAGGACTCTATAACTTTGATCACCCTGATCACCACTGATCCAAATTCATGATCAACATTAAATGATCAGGATTTCGGGTTCAGCGTGGAGAGAGGCTTTTATTTTCTTTTCGAATGAGATCAAGTATTAGTACCGGTACTGGAAAAAACGCTTAATGAATTGAAAATACACCTTAAAAAGATATCTCCTGAAGAGTTTTTAATCCCATAACCTATATTATCCTGTTGATCATGCAGGATTTCATTTCCTCATTGATGATTGAGATATTAATTTTTTGGGTTATTTAAATAATTGGTCTCATTCCAAAGAAAACAAATTCTATATTGTTTATGAAAGTTAAAACTGCAGCTTTGAAAATAAAGATATATCTCCACGAGTTGTTTATAATAAATTTACTCTCAATTATTCCATAATAAAGATTACCTATAAATGATATACCCCAGGCATACGACCAACTTTCTCCATATAATATAATAAAATGAATACGTATACGTACATAAAACCCAACAAGACATAATCATATACTGAGGTATAATATGATGCCAGAGAAGAGCCGGAAAAAAATAAAGAAAAACTCATAAAAAGCAATAAGCCATATAACCTCAAACGTACATAAAACTAACCTTTTCCATATAGACCTGCATGGATGGTATAATTCATTTACTTCTCTTGAAGAGTATTATATTGTATATTATTGGTAGCGGTATAAAGTTTCTTGTTTTATATGCGTATACACATTTAATATGACTTTCTAGACAAAAGGATTATAAAAATAAAAGAAGAAGAAGAAGAGGCAAAAGGTGAAATCACTTTTATAAGTAGGTTTCTGTTATATATACTGCATTGAGGTGGAAAAACAATGAATATTTTTTGTGTCTCTATGTATGATAGCACTTTCTACAATTATCCACTTTCGCTTTTATTATCTCTGGCCGTGTCATCATCAAGAGTGATATAATACCTATTTCTTCCCTTTTTTATGGCACGTTCAGGAAATAAAACAAAGCTTCTATATACACGTATATCGGACTCTTCTAATTAAATAAATTGCCCCACTATATGGGCTAAATATTTACCATTTGCTGGACAGCATTGCTGGTCGTATATGCAAAAAATAAACACATCAAAACATATAACAAGGCTAACAAAATACGATGACTCTAATTATTTGAGTGACAAACAAAAAGCCAGCAGCTTCCGATGCCATCTGCAAATTAGATTAGAATTTAACACCTAACTCTATATAACTGGGTCAGTTACTTCTGTAAAGGAATGGATTCAAAAATGGGATTATTGATAATGTTCTCGAAGGATTTTATCCATTTTTGATCAGAAATCAACAAAATGGGATAAAATAATGCTTGTTTTCGAAGGATATTATCCATTTTGATCAGAGATCCACAAACGTTATCCATCATTTATATAACAACGCTTAAATTTTTTACTGTTATAGGCTTATATGAAATAATTTACCCAAACTGTGTCTTGAAACCTTTATGTTGCAAATATTTTATATAATAGGGATTAGATCTCACTGCTGCATAATCAGATGGATCCGTTAAATTAATTGTAAATTATAAATAATAATGTGTTGCTCATAATCATTTTCATTAATCTCTTTATTATCCATTTCATTTCTTTATTAACATCAAAGCATTGAAATGAACATCCTGCATTATACCGTATTTTAACCGTTTGCTGAGGAATAATAATATGTGGAACTAATAAAATATTCGTTTAATGATATCGTATAATACGGAATATATTGGAGAGATTATAACACTGCGCGCCTGAATATTATTTTCTTCTGTTTTTTATGACCATCTTCGGGCAATAACCTGCATCATATCGGCGTTAATAAAGCCTGACAAATAAACCACAAGCTCAAGAATATTTCATTATTAATTATGAATCATTCAATGAACAATTTTATACTCTTCTTTCTTTTTCCTTTGCTTCTTCTATATAAGACATCTCTTTATTTTCTCTGACAACATTTCCGAGCTATAGAACTGGAATAATGATTGGACTCGATCAAACTATCAATACGGGATATTTATCTAATAAATTTTTGATAACATACACTATATAATACGGGATAAAAAAAGAACATAATATAATATATAACAAAAGTTTTTCTTTATCGACATTTTTTTTTAAGAGAAAAAAGAATGTCATATTATATAGCAACAGAATTTACAATTGATTTTTGTATCATATAACTTATAACATAAAAGAATTACTGTTTGGTTAGGTATGCCACGTATACCGTTATGTTTTGATACTTTAAATTATTCAAAAAGTTGTATGGGAAAAATATAGTATTGAAGAAAGAAAGCATACTTTGTAATTTCTAAGGAATGAGTATATATAACTTTATTCATTAAAACCCCCTGTAATTTTTGGATAGCCAGTAAAATGATCAAATCTATAGGATCTATTATTAGAAACACAAACAAAACACCAACTTTCAACTCGATGACTTGGGTAGCTGTTAACGATAACAATTTTACTCGATTGGTTCTTCGTTAGGCTATTAGTTATTAGGTACAACTGCCTCTTTTATGACTTATAGCCTATAAAATTATGCCATTGCGAGGCATAAAATATTACATTCCTTTTTTTTTATGGAAATTAATAATTTTTATGGGAATTTAAATAAATTGATTTATAAATCAATTTTTATTTTTGGAATTAAATTAAGCTTATTTTTTACTTATAAACTCAAAAATTATAAGGAAAAACCCTCCAAAAATAGCAGTTAAAACTGTTTTTTATCCAAAGACATCAAAACAACCAGTAAGAAAACCGGTAGTTTTCTATATAGATTTGAACATTGGTTTAATGGTTTCTACCAAATCCCTATTAAAATATACATACAGTATAATAAGCATTAAATATAATAATATAATAATATTTTTATCGATCATAAAAAGATGAAATATTTTTGGTATTACTACAGATACCCAAAAATAATTATTAAGTCAGTCTGAATGTATATGCCGCATAGGCTACTGGCTGTTTGTTGTTGCTTATTTCCTTTATTCCAAAAAGTTGTGAAGGGGAAAAAAAATGATAAATGAAAAAGAAAGAAAAACATTTGTGAAGAAGCGTGTGTATGCCCACTGCTGCAAACCCTTTTATTTTTTCGGGATAACGTATTTTCGATGAAAGGGATCCAAAAACACCTACAAAACTCGATACACTTTTTTTCTTATTCTCCCTCGTGGCATTATCCGCCGTTGTTAAACACCAGCACTGCATATTATACTATATCTATCATCCATTTTCGTGGGACACCCTGGGGTCCGTTTGATAGACAGCCTTTGTATTTCTTTAGCATTTATACGATATTATATACTCGCTCTCCAACATATATCTATACTACAGCAGTTGGGGTATTATCCACCGTGAAGTAGATCCTTCTTTTTTCATGTCTCTGTTTTGCTGCCTTTTCTGTTTTCGAGTGCTACTGCTGGGGCATTGGGCAAAACGGATTGTTTATTTAATTTAGATGTTGGAATTACACAATTTCTTTTGTTGTATCACGTGAATAGAGAAAGTGATTTTTTTTCCTTATACTGGATGGATGCAGTATGCCATATTATGTACCTACCGCGTTGTTGTTGAACCTTATACACGTGGCCCGGGCTTTGATATATTTCTATATTATAGCCCATAGCATGAAAACAATCTATAGCCTATAGTACGATATAGAAACTAAACTATTTTTAATAACGTCGTGTCGTGTGCTGTAAGCTATACATTCTCTGTTTTATCTCGTACAGCATGACGATGTCTATATGCGAACTTTGAACGGCACTTGTAAAACAAAAGACTATTTTGCTCCAGGGGTTTAGATCATTATTAAGTGGTAGTACATGTTTCCATTATTATATATCAAGCTTCCTTTTTTATCAAGTAATATGATTCATATTAAAAACAATAGGTTTATAAGGAGTGCTTCGAATATACTGTAATCTAATACAAGAGCTTCATAATGGAGGTTTAAAGTGTATCTTTACAGCAACATAAGCTAAGAAAATTTTGATAAAGAAAACGTGAGTCTATTTCTGTTATAATACATGAGACACAACTACTAATGGTTCACAGGGTTCACAACATTCTTCCCAAGAATGGATTAGACGGAAGAGATTTTACCTCTCTCTCTATTTTTGACTTCCATCTAAATAATATGCCAATTTTATGGCTTTTCCCCTTATCAATCTTCGAAAAATTTTGGCTTTCCCTCCATACATTGGTGCAAATCTCAAATCCCAACTTATATGTCCGTATTCAGAATCCTTACTACAGCTCAAACTCATGCTAATCGCTCAATATGTGCGTGATTTTATAAATTTCTTTGTTAAACACGCGCATTATGTGTGAATTAGCATGAGTTTGAGTGTTTAGGCTGTATAATCGACAAAATTTATAGCACACTGGTCACGCGTTCCGTATCAACTGTGGATTTAACTGTCTTTTGTTTAATCCAGCCTTATAAGACGTTAAAAACGTAAAAGGGAAGGGAAATCAATACTTTTATGCAATATTTTGGTTTAAAAAACACGGATTTGAAAGAGTAAATGTAGAGAGCATCTTGAACTCATTTGCCTATGCTGTACAGATTATCTTATCTGAAAATTTTCCTGAAAACTGTATAATTAGTGATGCTATAGGAATCGACACATACTTCCATCACCAAAGATAATAAATATTTTAATATTAAACTCCTAACTTGTTGTGTACGTGTAAAATCTTATCGCATCATCTCAGATTGAATTCCGGTATAAATTTATTTTTTTATCTTTCAGAATACAAGAAAACAAATAAACAAGCACTTCTGAAAGCTATTCAATGGTATAGAATAACCTGCAGAGACCGTGTTTATATTTATTCAACAAAAAGGTTGTATGACGTATTTTTATACTTATATCAGAAAGTTTTTTTTGTGGATCTCATTGGCAAGAAAAGTTTCTTCAATCTTATTATGGATGTGTACACGCGGTACCAGCAGCAGTTTAACTCATAGTTACCCCTGCTGGTTTTTCTGTGCAGTCACTTGCACAAAGGTTGTATGCTTCAGCACTCATGTTGTTATATGGTGAACGCCAACTTCAATTCCAAACCAAATGTCCAATGCATAAAGAATCTGCTGTCTATTGCATACACACGAAAACTCAACAAAAGGCTCGTTCAGAAAAACATGTGTATTGCTTTTCTTTTGCAATATATAACAGCATAGCAAAATATTGTATTACTATTTATTTACTATAATATACGGATAGTCGGATACGCTATGTGGATGTTATTTCAATATAAGGAACGTTATGTGTATTTTGTTCCTTCTTAAGTGGGGTTCTGATATTACATTTTAGTAAAATTTTCAGACTCCATAATGTCGGCATAATTCTGCTATGTCTGCACTCTCTTGCCGGCGCCGTTGGTCTAGAGGTAACGTGCCCGCCTTCAGACCCTAAGGTTGCGGGTTCAAACCCGGGCGAGGTC
>JAQGBM010001822.1:0-10070 GCA_034698405.1 Symphylella vulgaris | reverse complement strand
AAGGCTAAGAAAAAAAAAAAAAAAAAAAAAAACCATAATCCATAAAAGCAAAAATGTTGATAAAATATACTCAAAATAATTTAAAGAATTTTATATCTTACCTGGTAGTAGTAAGCATGGTCCCGGTCCAAGTGCAATTTCCCATTATGAGCTTGCAATAGAATTTTTTTCATTGCACATTTCCTCTGGGGTTTTGTCTTCACCGTTAATGGGGCATTTTACTTCTACTAAGCCTTTTGACCGGTTTTGGGAAAAAAAATTATATATATGTAAATATAATCCCATGGCATTTATTAAAGGTGGGGTAATACGGTAAATAAATATCCCGTGAATTACTATGGAAATTTTTTATCCCGACGGTCTGCATTGGAAGTATGTTGTTGCTCCCACAGATATTCCATAAAGAAGCAAACCTTCAAGTCTTCTGAATTAGGTCGAAGTCCGTGCCAAGGAAGCTTGTTATTCATTATTTCATACGCTTTGGTCCGATCTATAATCGATACCTTTAAGCCCGCTCCCGGGTACCGTATTTACTTTAGGTTGAATTTAGAGTTTTGCGTGTGGCCATGCCGTAACGAAATGTTTTTATTAGATAAATGCTTTCTTTCTTGGTTATGTTGGCCCCAGGGTATAATATGATATCTAACCAGTTGGCAATGCAAAGACGATTTAACACATAAACTGGTTTGGACCGGCCGAAATCTGATGAATCGTTCATACACAAGATCGAATCCAAGAGTAAAAAATCATAGGTTGAAAAACTGGAGAAGATAGTTGTAGATGGATTATATACTAGGGATTGCATCTTTATTATGATATTTCGAGCAGTGATATCGTCGCAATTCTGGAGATTTTTTTCGAGGGTGAGAGACTGAGAGTGACGTAGGAAGAAATTTTCTTGGCGAAATACTTCAGTTGTCTGTTGAAAGTCGTGTCTAATGGCTGGCAAGTGGCGATGCACTTTTCTGGAACAAAAAGAGTAGTGCATTTTGTTCCAGTTAACTCAAACCGTTCATCGTATAATGAAGGGTCTTTCTGCCCAGACCCAGCAAGCTAATAACAGCAATACATCTGTAGAAATAGATTTTATGAGAACGTTATCAATAAAATATTTGTAGAGACTCGTTGTTAGCTTTCCAGACTTGCTGACTGTCAGAGTAACGTTTGATGCAGGAAATAAGCCCAGTCTCTTCATCTTCTCCATCCCCTTTCCCATGTTCCTCGGTATCGGCATTCTCATTACCCTCCTAAAAATAAATAATAATAATACAGGTAGGCTATTTATACTGATACATTTTTCTAGAATTGATTTATTTCTTAACTTACCGTTACCGGTTCAAATGATTTGTCTTTTCGCTTGGTAATGGTGTCTCGTAAAAACAACAGCCGTTTGTAATGGCCCCGTCTCGGGGTATATACAGTATGTACACAGTCTGTGTTTGACATTCACTTTTTCATGTTCTTTTGGGAATTTTGCAAATTTAAGGAATGTAGGGGGTTGCGCAAAGGGGCGCCGCCCCTATTTTATTATAATGTGTGTGGCCCTGAAAATGTGTGACCCTGAAAAGGACCGTTGGTGAGTTAAATGTCAATTTATTTATATTGGTACTGTTACTACTGTATTCTATTGGTACTGTTGATGAAGAAATTCGCAAATCAATAAGAATCAATCCCGTATAATGTAAGTGGCCCTGAAAAGGACCGTTGGTGAGTTAAAAGGACCGTTGGTGAGTTAAATGTGTAGCCCTAAAAAGGACCGTTTCTGTGTGAGAATCCCATATTCCGACCTCTGTGCAACAGGTGTGCAACTTATTTTTATTCTGGTTAAAAAGATTTAGTTTAAACACATATATCATATGTGTTTAAACTTTAAATATCATATGTGTTTAAATCCTATCCCAAATTATTTTTTCGAATCAAGTCTTGGTACGAATTCCTTGGATGATTGCAGATCTTCTGCACAAGGGTGATGGGTGGTAATCCGATGTGTGGTTATCCGATGGGTGGTCAACCGGGTGCTCTCCGCACACATCATACATGATATAGCACCCATAACCTCGGTAAGCGCCTCTCGCGGATATTAACAGAAGCTTTCATCGGAGTTGATGATTCCAGAATTTTTATTTCTAGTTTTAATTATAACATTTAAGTCAGCTAAAATATATTCAAAATTTGTTCATTTAGCCATTTTAATTTCATCTTTTTGTTTTTTTTAACCAAATAACTTAAGTGAACAAACATTTTAGCTCTAATGTAAGGAAGCCTTGAGCAAGGAGGTGCATTGGATCGTGCAATGCCATAATAAAGCTAACATGAGGTGCAGACAGCAATATTGATCTTCTGTTTATTCCAAAATATTTGCTTAGTTCACTCTGCTCTTTCTTGTCCTCTACTTCATCTATAGATAGTATATCACATCTTGCTAAATGTTCCTCCATAGTTCGAATAGGAAATTCACTAAGGAGAAACTGTTCATTAATGCCAGGTTGATGGTTATTATTTAAAGCTACATTATTCTCGTATAAGGCGATGGTCCAGCACTTTTGCTCAGTTTTCCAAATTAACACTTTATTTGACATTGTTACTAAGTAATAGGCAACAAATGTTTTAGAATGCATCTTCATTCCTAGATTGGGTTTTGATAATATTATAAAACAGGCAATTTTTTTTTATTAAATCTTCTGTCAATTAAAGGGTTAAGGTTAAGGTTAATAATCCTGGGCCAACAATAATGCAATGAAATAGCCATAAAAGTGTTTTTAGTGCACTAAGCACTGTGTGTGCGTACATGATGGCATACATTTCCTCTCTGAGAAAATGTTTTTTTGCATATTTCACAGGAATAGGACTGCTCACCAGTGTGAATTCTTTCGCGATGCTGTAACGATTTTCTTGTTGAGAACTCTTTCTTGCAAGTATTGCATTGAAACGGTCTCTCACCTGTGTGATGGCCAAATTTTCGCTAAGAGAAAAACTCTTAACGCAAAGTTGGCACTGGTAAGGCTTTTTTCCACTGTGGATACGTCCGTGTGAAATGAGAGTTCCACGTTGAGTAAATGCGCTGTTGCACACATTGCATGAGAACGGCTTACTGTTCGTGTGAATTCGGTTGTGCGCTTGCATTGTGGATTTAAGTGCAAATGATTTCTTGCAAGTCGGGCACTCGAATTTTCTTTGTTGCTCCATATCGACACTGAAAATGAAATAGACAATTAATTACAAATCAGTTTTCCAAATTAAGGGGACGATCCAGCACTTTTGCTCAGTTTTCCAAATTTCCGCATTGATAAAATTTCTATAACTTTTCACTGCATTATTATAGCTTATAGAAAATAGATTGTGCGCGCTGTCCCTAAATTTATTCAGCTTTTTAATGACACCAATTTTTAAATCGTCCAACTCGTTTTTCAGAGTGCAGGAGCTATTAAGATGAAAATTGGTTCGGCCGATTGTCCATAATTTGATCTTTCTTGGGTTTATAGCTGATAATTCACCGCAATGGGATGTCGGTCAACGTCTGGGGGTACATTTGCACAATAACGGTAAGGTTGTCTCGTAAAGTCCCGGGAGATTTCGGTTCAGGAATTGGAAATTGAATTTCTTGTTTCTCGCCTAAAGATGCCTTCGGGGTTTCCTCGAGGTCGTCTTCATGACTGGTTGTGTGTGACGTGTAGTTCAATCATGCTATTAAACAAACCCATGACCTTATGAAATTAAAAAGACGTGTTACTTGTTAGTTGATTTGATTTTTTAACGTTGCGGTAAGCGTTGTCGTTTCTTGTTTTGTCGTCCAAATTCTGTACAATAGACAAAATATGTTATTGTATATATGTTATTAAAAAAAAAAACTATTGTTGTAGTTACAACAGTTAAGTACAGTCAGTTCAGATATGGGTCAAAATTCAGCATTGGGAGTTTGTCAGAATTCCTTTGAGCATAATTATGTTTGTTATTTATCGGTGGGATTGTAATCGAAGTCTATTAAATTTTTTATGTCGATGCGAGGTAAAGTCAGTTTCAAGTCAATTTGAATCAGAAATCGCGGGACAATTTTGGTAATTATTGGATGCTCGTGTATTTCTGCATGCAAGTAATCCGCCAAATTGCATGAGAACGTGCTAAAATCTTTTATTTTACAATTATTGTAATTTGCGCAGAGAATTTGGGTCTGTTTAATTTTTTTTTTATGACATGCGTATTTTTTGTATAAGTTTTTCACTGTTTTATTTTTTGTTGTTTGTCTATGTTTGTCAGACGTACAGATGGTGTAAATTGTTAAAACGGTTATCTGTAAGAATAAGTGTTGAGGCAATTATGAAAGTGGGCTGTTTTGTTAAATGGTCAATTGCTGATGAAATGGTTAAGTAGGAAATTTTTCAATTTTAAAGTTAAAAAATGATAAGTACTTCTTCGAGGATGTTGCTTTCTTCTAAACTCTTCTTATCATTTAGAAGTAACTTTGAGCTATCCATGTAGCTTCTGTCTGTTCTTGAGGTTTTAATCTGTTTGTAAAAAAAGATGTAAATATTGTCATATGCACTTTTTGAAATTAGTTAAAAACTGAGCCAAAATAGCGAAAGGTAAAGTAATAACATTTAAAAAAAAATAGGTGTAAGATTAAAATAATATAAGTAAGTAGGCCTATTCATTAATTTTTTTAGTAGTTGAGGTTATAGCGTTATTTGAAACTTTTTTAAATGGTTGAATCCTTCATAATTAGTTAAGTTGTTAAAGTCAAAGGTTAAATGTCAGTTGATTGAAATTGTTTTTTTTTTTGAAGTAGTAAAAATTAGAAAATTGGGCGTGATTGAAACGTTGTTATTAGACTTAACTTATGAGTGATTCGTGTCACGTGTGTAATAGTCTCTTGCTTTTTATTTTCTCATTGCACATGAAAGATAGACTGGCAGTGTGTCTAATTCGCAAATTTTGGATAATAACTCAACTATACTTTTCTTAAAATAGAAATGTAACTGTATATAGTCAATTGTAAAGAATTGAATAATTTAAAGAAGTTTTAAATCATGATATCTTTTTCATGATTACCCAGAATAATTTAATTATGACGTGGTGTGCGTAAATTATTGCAGTCACGTTAAGTGAAGGAAAATCTAGAGTGTAGAGGTCTGAATAGAATATGGTAATACTTACAGATCTTATTTTCTTCTCATTTTTCTGTTTTGGATTTACAATTTGTATTGAAGAAAAAGTTATTGATTGTAATATATTATTATTGTGTAATAGTGATTTGTTGTGTTGTGGAAGGGCCAAACTAAATTAAGATATTTATCTATAGAGTAAATTTATGAAATTGAAAAAGGATAAGGTAGAGGGTAGACTATGTATAATTATGAAGTATGGACATTTATGAAAGGAAAATTAAAGTTACACAGGCAAGTTGCACACAATTTTGAAAGTTATGAATGGTTAATGTTTGTGGAAGGTAATTTGTGTAACAAGATGTAGGCTAGTTGATTGAATTATTTTATCACATATTTGCTTTAAAATAAAAAGAACTAATATCACCTTCTGGAATTTTTAAGTTCCATGCACGGTGTAGAAAGTTTTGTTGGAATAGGAATAAAACGTGAGCTAAGTTAACCTACTGGCTACTTTGCATTTTAATTAAATTTGGGGCTATGTCCTATTTAATAAGCATAAGTTCAACTAATATAAGATTAGTAATGTATGCATGGTTCTGTGTAGAGGGGAATCATATATGAACCTTGTGGTGACTATGGCGTGTACAGTAGAATAGAACTTTTATATATGTAGTTAGTATAAAGCTGATGTGGCTGCAGTTATATTTTATTACAGGCTATAGTTGAAATAGGGTAATATGTGCCTCCTAGCTGTGCGCAGCCGCAGCCATACTTTCTTTTAACCTAACTTTGCATTAGTTGAAGTCTTTGACGTTCCATTATTACGTCCCATTTTTAGTTGCAAGTTCAAGTTTATTTCGATTCCCTTATCTCAGACGGGATCTTCCAGAAGCTCCAACTCACTGGATATTTCTTCCGGAAGATCTTCTGTAGGAAGTAGATGGGCCGGACGTTTATTCTCCCGAACCTCAACCTCTTCCTGGTATTGGAGGTTCCTGGTAGGGGAGCTTCTCTTTCGTAGTTTCTCGTAATGACCCTAGCAAAGGCTTTTTGGACCCTATCTATCTCGTGTTCCACTTTCTTTTCTTTTGGGTTCCAGATAGTATCACAGTAGTCAATCTTGGTGAGAACGAGCGTTTTGTATAGCAGCTCCTTCACAGATTTTGATGTTGCGCTAAAGCAACTCTTGATCATGCCTAGTATTCTCCTAGATGCCGCCGTAATTTTCTGTACGTGAACATCAAACTTTAACCCAAACATCTAGCTACATGCACTCTTTCTAGTTTCTCACCCATACAAATAGGATCAGCTGGGTTTTCAACTTTACCAAAACGCATGAAATTTGACTTTTTAACATTTATCTGCATGCCCCCACTCTTTACACCAATTTTCAACATTTTGGATGTCCCTTTGGAGAAGATTACCTTTGCCACAGAGCATTATGACATCAATTAAATTCCAAGAATCGGTCGCCCAAGTTACCACTTTCTCGTAGGACGCCGATTTGCGGTTTCCATACCGTGTAAATTCCACTAAACCATTTTTTAATTGGCCATCCATGTTTCCCATTTTATTCTCATTTTATCTTTGAAAGGTTTGTTAAGATGTGTATCTAGAGGTTGAAGAATGGGTGTCATTCCTCCCGAGATGAAGTAAACGTCGGTTCCTTGAGACGCCATAGCTTCTTTTACTTCTGGTGTCATATGCAAACGTGCTGTATCCATGATGAATAAACATCTTGGCTTAAAAATACCATTTGGGCGAGTACGCCATAACTTCTTGATGTATTCTTCAACCATCATTTTTGACGTCATCGTACCACCTTTGCTGCCACACACAACCACACCTTTAGGGAAATTACCTTTCGGAGCCTTCACAATGGGCTTAGTTTCCAAACACGTCCAGTGCTAGGCTGATAGAGCACAGTCAGTCCAATAGTAAATCTTAGTTTTTCTTTGCCGGTTGTTTTGCATTTCACGGTTTTCACTCCCTTACAGTCAATGCTGTAATTAGACGGCATATCAAACCACACTGGCGACTCGTCATAATTGGCGAAGAAATCGTATTTGCGATCAGAGTTCCTTTCCACCATGTCTTTCAAAAAACAATCTGCCAATTCAGGTGCATTCGGTGGTACCTTCTGCCCCACGGAGGTCACACGACGAGTAACTAATTTATTTCTGCGTAGAAATTTCAACAACCAACCGTTTGAAGCTTTAAATTCAGTAGAATCTTTGGGTATGTGGAAGCAAATAACTGCTTAGCTCTTTCCCGAATGTAAACAGAGCGGACCGTATGACCCGCTTTTCTACTATCTTTAATCCAAGTAAGAAGAAGATCTTCCAGTTCAGGGTATTTTCCTTTGCTGTTATATGGCAGTCTCCTCATAGTGATATATAGGATATTTTTAGGCCTAACTCGATAGAAACACTTAATGTTTAATTTTACCTTTAATATCACCTGATCGAAGTTATGATACTCCTTAACTCAGTCCAACAGAGCATTTTGGTTATTCTCAACGTTCATTATTTTTGTATGATTACCAATATAGACGAGTACAGTACTTCCACAGTTTCCATTCCGGTATTATAACTAGGCTAGGCCTATAGGAATAGGTTAGTAAAAAAATTATAATATAAAAATAATAATAAGTAATAACATTATACAAATAAAATTCTTAGCTGACTCTTCTTTCTATATTATTTTAAAATGATTAAAAACGCAGATTACGTAGAAATAGTTGGTTAAAATGGTTATTATTCTTCAGTATTAGCAGGGTATTAGAAACTTTTTCGAACGTTCTAACGCACTTGCCAGCCCATGCCTCGGCGTCTGTTGGTATTGGGTAGAAGTTGGATTGGTTTAGGTAAAATATAAAATATTTATTCAGATTGTTTTAAGATCTTCTGCTTATCATTCAATATAGGTTTATAAATTTATGATTCACACCGGGTCCATCCATTGATATCTGCAATATGCGTGATAGCATCAGTCCGTTTAACCACCCTTTAAAAGCTACTAGCAAATCCTCCGCTGTAGCATGACCCAAAAATGCGGATGTAAGGTATCGTGTGCTGACTCGGTTTATGTCAATGTCCCAGAATCTTACCAGTACAGTACATCCATTTGTCCTCTCTGAACAATTTTGTTCAACGATTCATAAAAAGAAACCACAAACGTTTCACAATTACTGACTGGAAATTAAATGGCTTTTAAAATGCGGGGACCGCGATGTCGGGGTGAATTCCCACTCTGTCTTTAGAATCGATTCCCACTTTTTCACTCTTTGTTCATACTTTCACCATATCATCGACATTAATTCGACCAAAAACCAAAATCAAGTCCTCCTAAGGTTTCCAAGATCAATTTCTCGCACTTGATCGATTGGATTCGAACCCTTTCAATCTAGTCTTATTCGATAAAAGCCTAATTTCACGAATTCAAAATTATCAGAACCAGATCAATAGACTGGCGAGAAGAAGAATATGACAGGGATCCTCGGTGTTTTGAGATTGCGATTAAACTAGCAGACATGTGTGTACACGTTGACGCCAGGAATGGCATGAGTGGACAAATGACCCTCAGGGAGATGATCGAACGCAAGAATTCTTCGTTGTCCTTCAAATTCGACAGCCTACAATGGAATTCTGGAGTAGTCGTTTTCAATATTGTCGTATCCTGATCCAGTCTGATTTTCAAATTCTGATTGTCGATTTTCGAATTCGGAAAACTCCTCATATTCTGACTTGACTCGAATTTCTATTTTAGACCTTGGATCCTTCTCGTTTCGTCGTGGTTCAGTCCTTTGGGAATCATTATCAACATTTTTACATAAGTCAGTTTTTAGAACGGATTGGACTTGAATTCCTGAACAATTGTTTTCTAATTCCGACGAATGCATACCGGGGTAGAGTCGGGAAATAATTCGTTTTTCAATGCGGTTTTTATTTCAACTTCTGAATCTCGGGCTTCATCTCTTTTCGTAAATTCTTTTCTGGTATCTTTAATTTCGTCATCTCCGTTACAGGTTTCATCAAATTTTGGCAAGGGTCGGTCTTCAATTCCCTGACAGTTTTCGTCATTTTGCTGGATTTCTGTCCCAGAAATACAGAATTTCTTTTTTTGTCATATTAATATTCTTAAACTATAAAAACTACTGTCTAACTAAAGTGCAACTCAAGGAGTTGTGCAACTAGTGCAACAAATAATAAATTAGCGACCTCCAGCTCCATGTGGAATAAATCTTGTCGGAAATCAAATCAGACAGTAGTTTTTATAGTTTAAGAATATTAATAGGACAATTATAAGGAGAGAATAAAACATGAATTTTTCTGCGATAAAAAGTAATGAAATTCAAAGGGTTCTCAGAATGTGGGAGGAAGAGGCTGTCGAACAACATTTAAAATACAGGAAATTGGCAGACAAAGACGCCACCAAACTCGATATTTTGGTGGGAGGGGATTTAAACCATTTGGAAAAAGAACGCGGATTCGCATCCATTCCTTGCGTGTTTTGGTGCGAAAATTCAATCAAGTTCTTCCTGGACAGAGGATGGACGTTAATTATTTCCGAAACGAAAAGGGTGACACTGTTTTACATCTAGCCATTCGAATGGGCGATTTGGTCCCATCAATCCCATTGAATTCACGGATGACAGTTACAATAAAGTCTGTCCAAAAAATAAGGTGGAAAACGTGATAAAATTTCTTCTGCGACATTCGACCAATCCCAACTTGCACAATATGCGCGGGGAAACCGCCCTCACCTTGCTATTATCTAACCCATACTGCACTTTAACCGAGAGAAGTATTTTGGAAGTGATCCCGGTGATCGAAATGTTGGTGAAAAGTGGAGCGAACTGTGACGCAAATTCCTGGAAAAGTAACGGCGAATTGATGTTACTCAAAGGTTACAGACATCCCATCATCATCAAACATTGTAGTAAAACCTTTGGAAATGGGATAGATG
>JAQGBM010001821.1:0-10070 GCA_034698405.1 Symphylella vulgaris | reverse complement strand
AAATACACGATAATTATTTATATTTATTACTCTATTTTAATTAGCTTAGCAGTTTCCTGGGAATAATATCACTTTAAGAACTGAAGCGGGTACTTTAAAAAAAATCTCTAATATTGGCGCCCAACGTGGGGCCTCGAAATTTATTATTTTACCTGTCTAGCGGCCTCCTCTTCATCCTTACCATCCCCGATAACTACGTATGTACATTTGTTACCAAACCTGGAGACAATACGCTTAAAGGAATCTTCTTTACCTTAAAGTTAAAGGGAATAAAAACATATTTTATTTTAAAATAAGCATAATTTTAAATGGAAAAAAAAAGTTTTCTACTTGGAAATTTCAGTTGAACTCTTAGTGATCTTACTAAACAACCCAAAGTTTCGATCAGGATGGAATTTTTTCAAAACTACCAGTCCTAGGAAGTTTCTCATAGTGTCAAATGAAGCAGATAAACATCCTCTCAAACCTAGGCTTAAAAACAAATAGGTCCTATTTCGTATTCTTATAGAATATAATATCACTAAGAGTCCACAGAACAAAGAGTACAGTATTGGTAAAATATTTTTACTTTACAATAGAGATAGCCTACATACCTATTTTCGTAGCGCTATACACATTTTCAATTGGAAAGACACCGCCCATTCCATAGAGCAACAGTTTAGCCAATGCAGGAACCAAATGAGTTGTAGTGACCAAAACGTTCACACAGTTTTGCCTATTTTTAAACATAAAATAATATTAGTTTTAATAATTCAATATTGCACTATTTCGTTATTGTTGCCAAAAACTAAGCCATTTTCCTGCTAAATCATTCAGTGTTACCAAGTTATAAGGTCGGCGGAAGACCAATATGTCATCAATATGGCCGCCATTGAAAACACCCTTTAATTTAAGTATCTCGTTAACTATTAGTCCAATTTTTAAGTTTTTATTCTTGTTCGATAGGCAATTCCAGGTTCTACAAAAAATGTTCTATGTAATTTTTCGTTTAGTCGATAGGAATAGACCAAAGTAAAAAAAAAAAAGACAGAAAACTTAAAATCTAAATTAAGTTACTAGATAATTTTTTTAAATGTTTATTTTCAATATTTTGTTCCAGAAAGGGACAATTTTGCCAACTCTAAGGTCTTTAACGTGCAGATAAACACCACACGAGCACGGGTATGACCAGAGTCCTTCTCTTTCCGTTGTACGAAGTAAGTACTGTACTGTACATAGACTATAGGAGCAATGCCCTAAGACTCGGTAAAAATGGCTGTAATATTGGAAACTCAATTTAGCCTGAATTTTAAGGGAAATTGGTAGTAATGAGCAAAGTTACCTACCTTTTGTTTATCAGTTGTAAACACCTTAGGGCAAGGTTGACCCAGTTGTCTGTTAAATTTTCAATATCATTTCGTAACTGAACCCATTCTTCCCTTCTATTTGGTCCTAATAATCCTACAAACATTTATTAACACCACTTTAATAATAATTTCAAATTAAGTTTCTTTTTCAATTTCAATACTGTAACTAAAATCTCCAGAAAAGCAGGAAACTCAATCAAACTTGTAAGCAAGTATCAATTATTTATTGTTAAAACTAAAAGTTTGCGTAAGTTCCATGCTTTTCGGGACACTTGTGGCTTTATGCAATACAGTAATTAAAAATAAAAATGATAAATAATGAATAAAAATTTACCCTGGATATTATTCCTATAAGTCTCGTAAGTTTCTTTAATCCTTCTGTACCTGAAGGCCAATTTTCGCATCCATTCCACTCCACCTCTGACCCCTGTAGCCATACACAAACTAGCATTGGTGGCCGTATTTTGGAAGCCATCGTTTTGGAAATTGTAGTTACTGAAATAGAAGGAAAGGCATAATTTTATTTTCACATTGTTACAGTGATCAAGTTTAGAGAACAGTCCAGCGATTTTGCTCAGTTTTCCAAATTTCCGCAATTAAAAATCTATAACTTCACTGAATAAATTTGAGTAAATTTGTCCAAATTTTGCTTAAAATTTTGATTTTCCCGCTTGGTTTAAAGCCGATGATTGGCTGCAAGGTAGAACGCGTTGGAAATGATTGGTTAGAAAAATAAACAATGTAGGCACAAAAAACGCATTTAAAAATGGCTGTCTGATGTAGCCTACTCATCACAATTGAAATTCGGTTCCCCGAATTCTGAACTTTGCAAAGTGGTGTGATATTTGTTTCATAGTGTCTGTGCACAGTTTGACGCTCAGGGAAAACCAAATTTAAATGGTTATGATTGGTTATTAATACTGTAATGGTTATAATATTGTTCATTATAATACCATAGAAAAATTTTTAACCATGCTACTTTCACTTTAAGCCTGCTTTAAGTAATAACCTTTAAGCTGCTGAAATAATTAAAAAGGGGAATGGTGAAGGAATATAAAGCTTCATTACCTGAGATCTTGTCCATTATCATCGGAGGCAACATCACTTATGTGAACCTGATCACACTCCTACAAAAATTAAAGAGTAAAAATCATTATAAACACTGACTGACGTAATTAATTGATGAACCCCATCATATTTACATCAATAAATTACTAACTTGCTCACATCTTTAGATTTACAATTTTAAAGAAAGATAAATTGATTAATATTTGAAAGGCTTGTTTGACTTACTACCTCTAGATCGTTGAAAAAGAGATGTGCATCGGCCAAGTTAAAAATCATCTCCTCCATCTGAAGTCCAAGTTGAACTGACACTGGAGCATTCTGAAATAAATAGTAACATAATTTGATACATCCATAAATACTTTAACATTTACTTTAAATTTAAAAAAAATTTCTAAGAATTTTTTTTTGCAGGCCCGTTTAAAAATTTTAATTTTTAAAAAATTGTAAAAAAAAATTGTGTTCTTGTTTTAATTTAAAAGGCAAAATAAAACAAGCGATATTTTTAAAGAGAAAACTACTCAACCGAATTTCATAATTTGCTTTAATCGTTTTATAATAAGTAAGGAAAATCGAAAACTTTCTGTTTAAATTAGGCCTATTTAAAAAAAAAATTAATAAAATGTAAATTTTTCAACAATTTAATTTTAAAAATAATAATAATAATGAAAACCGGTTGAGTAGTTTTCCTGTAAAAAGTTCGATTTCTTTTTCATAAGCGAAGCCTCATCTATCTAATCGTTGCAGTCAAAATATGGACAAAATTTGGATCAAATTGTGGATCTTTTTTTATGTTTGGAATATGTAAATATTAATATAATATAAGTTAAATATGACATTTACCGATTCCTACAAGAATAACTTTCCTATGGTTTTTTTTTTAAATTAAATTCCATAGCTTGTAAAAAGTGTGTTTAGTGGTCACGTAGGGGAGAGTTGAGAGACTTGAGACAAGTCCTTTTTTAAGCTGATAGAATAACTAGCTAGCGCCCTCAACATTTTTTCCCTCAAACTACTTCACTTTTTCTGAATGTTGTGGAACAACTGTTGAGGGCGCTATAGTTATTCTATCAGCTTAAAAAAGGAAATGTCTCAAGTATCCCTACTCTCCCTTACATCAAAAAATTACCCAAATTTCGCTGTGGGTATTCCGCATAAAAGGTAAAATATTTGTGTAACTAAAAATAAAAAAGAGCCTTCTTAAAAACCCAAGCAAACTGTAAAATTACTAGGCAACACCGAATCAACCTAATAAATTAAGACTTGTTTTGTTGGCTTGTTGTCACTCTATGAAATTTAAAATTGCCTGGGGTATGCTAAGTTTTGTGTTAATACTGACATTAAAACCTCCTTATTCCTCTAGTAGGCTTGTCGGGACATTATATGAAACATAGTCCACGGGAGAATTATTTATTAGTTCTAGACAGTGTATGAAAATTTCACTTTTCAAAATATGTATGAGGGGATTTTTAAGATTGTGGAATAATATTATGAGTATGTAAGTGCGGTTTTTCGATTTGTGTGGTCCCAGCCCTTTTATTTATTACCGTATGTTGGCAGTATTAAATTCTTTACATTTTTATTTGGGATTATTGTGTCAGTATAAACTTTACATTAAATTTAAAGGCATTGGATAACCGGCTGCTATAGGAAATTCCATGTTAAAAATGAAAGTATCAAGAAAGTTGGAAATTTTTTCCCCTATGATAGAGTAAACCCTTTTGATTAGATTTCCGTAAATTTAAAAATGTTAGGTCAGAGCCCAAATTTGGGATATATAAGCAACCAGAAGGTATATTGGTTAATATGGAAGCAATCATATTATTTGGAGCAACTTTAGAACCTAAAATCTCTGGAATTTCGGAGGTGACGTAATATTAAAAAAATGTCAACAGAAGGGTTTAGTTTATTCAATCATAGGAAAAAATTTAAGAATTTTCTTTATACTTTCGATTCATCCAACCCCCTTAAATTGTTTACGTACCTTAGTGTACTTGGTAGCGTAGGTTCCAGTTAATAGGGAATGGAATATAATGATTGTCTCATCGAGGTCCCAAATGAATACCCTTTCCAAATTATTTTCGGGATCAGGGGTGGGATTGCTCTGTCTTCTACCCCTACCTCTACCCTGTTTGGAACCTAAAAGGTTTAAAAAAATATTAAATAATATTTAAGTGACAAAAGTTAACTTGCATAATACAGTACTGTATTGAGGATTCATGATAAATTACTAACACTTGTAATTACCAAAGTAAGTTAATGCGAAACTTGCCAAATTTTAACGTTACACCTTGTCCAAAATTGACAACATTTGAACATGAAAAGTTAATTTATGGATTTGTTAAAGTGTCATAAACAACTAACTTAATAAACCACTAAAAAACCAATAACAACCACCATAAACAACTAACTTAATAAACCATTGAGTTATTCATATTTACTTATATTATTAAGTATTAACATTACAAGTTAAATCTCGGTCGATAACGGTTTAATTTTTATTTTTTTAAAAGTAGAAATTAAATAGGGAGGAAATTCAAACATGGGGTAAAATGCCACAGACTATGGTAAGTGTGTAAAATGCGGGAGAGTCACGTGAATCATAGTCGGCGGCATTTTTACCGCATGAATTTACGCTCCACTTCGATTCTACTTTTGTTAAAAATAAAAATTTAACCGTTTTCGACCGAGATTTTTAACTTGTACCGTAATGTTAATAATAAGTAAGTACTGTAAATATGAATAATTCAATGGTTTATATTAAGTTTTAATGACCCAACCACTTTAAGCCTGGGAAGGGGAACGTAAATGTAATGTACCGGTACTTACTTTTTTTATTAGATCCGTTACTGGGAGGTTCTTGTGGCCTCACTGGAGGGGACGGACTGTTTTCGAAAGTCGGATACGGCGGACTTTCTGCTTTAAATAAAAATAAACAAATTTTAAGCACGTTGAATTTTTCTACTCTCTTTAAGACGACGATCCAGCGATTTTGCTCAGTTTTCCAAATTTTCGCAATTAAAAATCTCTAAATTTTCACTGAATAAATCTAGAAGCTTGAAAATAGATCGCGCACACCCTAAATTTATTCAGCTTTCGAATGACACTAATTTTAAAATTTTAGGCCAATCCTTTTTTTTTAGATTTGTTCCGCAAGGTGAAACCATGTATGAAAATTTCACTTTGTGCGAAACACTATTACCAAACCAAAACTTTTCGAGAATATTGTACCAAGAGTAAACGTTTGGTAACAGTGCGCATGCTGGGGTGCATAAGCAATTTTGGTAAAATTGGTCCAGCCAGATTTCTTGCTATAAAGTAATTTGTCCGAATTTTGCTTAATTAAAGTGTATTTATTCCCAGGAAACTGCTAAGCTAATTAAAATAGAGTAACAAATATAGATAATTATCGTGTACCGGTATTTAGTTTTCTCCAAAGATCCAAATTGAGAAAGTTATTTTAAAGCAAAATAACCGATTGTAAAAAAATTGCGAAATAGTGAACCCCAAAACCGGTACTAAAATCCCTTTTTTATCAGGTAAAATCTAGCGGATTTTACTTTAAGTTGGCAACCAGATAAAGAGTTTTTAGTTTACATATAACGTAACATGAACTAAAAACTCTATTTCTTTGCCAACTTAAAGTAAAATCCGCTAGATTTTACCTGATTAAAGCGATTTTAACAGTGTTTCACTTTTTCGCAATTTTTCACAATCGGTTATTTTGCTTTAAAATAACTTTCTCAATTTTGATCTTTGAAGAAAACTAAATACACGATAATTATCTATATTTATTACTCTATTTTAATTAGCTTTGCAGTTTCCTGGGAATAATATCACTTTAATAAATACTTTAGTTAAAACTAACGAGTAAGTTAAAAACTTTATAAGCTTACCACTACCAGAAATATTCCAAAATATGCAAAGATGAAGACACAGCAAAACAAATACCTTTCGTGGCATTATGTTCTGTTACGCAAATCGTGTAGCGCTGGGCAATTTTGGTATTCCTCAATTCTTCAGAATTTAAAACACATCGTCAGGGAGGTTGTAGCGTAAAATTATACAAGGTTAAATGGCTGTAATAACATGCACTTTGGATAGGAAAACCAGTTATCATGACTATCAATTTACATCCCAAAATTGGCCGTAGTTCGGGCTATAATAAGGTCATCGCGGATTACGAAATTACCAAAAATTCTCATAAATGATTAATTTTTTTTCGGCATATTTCTGCTACTGAGACTAAACAGTAAACAGACACTAAAGGGGATATGAGGGTGTTTATACCTCAAAAAACCCATTTAAGGAACATGGCATCATGGGTGACCGACTAGTATTAGAAAATCCCATGTTAAAATGAAAGTATTAATAAATTTGTGATATTTCTATGATAGAGTAAGTTAAGCCCACCTTTCTGAAGAGATTTCCGTTTTAAAAATGCCTGGTCACAGCCGAAATTTTGGAGATAAAACCCCAGAAGTTAGTATGGGTTTCTTTAATTCTATAGAAGCATCACTAATATTTTATGCAACTTTAGAACCTAAAATCTCCGGAATTTCAGCGGTGACCTTTAATTTTTAAAGCGGAAATCTCATTAGAAGGGTTTACTCTTTACTCTATCATAGGGAAATTTTCACACTTATTTTCTTGATAAATTCTATTTAATTTCCTTAACAAATAGGCGATAAATAAATGACAACGAAAACTATTTTAAGTATTTGAATAAATGTATTTTAATAATTAATCAGGAATGTAATGAAAACAAATTCACATCCACACAGAAAACTGTATTTTAAAAAACAAAAGAAACATACTCTACAAATAAAAACATAATATCTTTCAAATATTGATATTTACAATATAATTAATTAATTCTTCAAAGTCTACTTGTTTAAATAATTTTTAATATATTTCAACTTTACATATAATTGAACCTACTGGTTGTTTTAAAATTCTTTTCTTTTTTTCTAAAATGCTACTGGATATTTTTAAATAATATTATAAGTTAATTTTTTATATAAAATTGAGTTCATGTTAGCTGCAAAACATAAATGATTTAAAAAGGTAGTTATAATGTCTCAATACTGTAATTTTTTTGTTTGTTTATAAATATTTAATTTTTATACGATTAAAATATAGCAAAAACACTCAAAATCAAGGTACCAAAATTTGGATTTTATTAATATTTGATGTATTAAGATCAGTTGTTTTGTAATGAATATGAAATGAGATTAGGTAAATAAAGAAAATTCATGCACAAATATTTACAACTACATGTCTATATAAAATCTAGACCAATTTTTTATTTAAATAAATACTGCAATTTAATATAATATTGTACTATAACATAACCTGTTTTTATTTTAAAAAGGGGTATCTTTAGCCTGTATTTAACAAGCAATATTTTGTTAATTAATAATTATTTCCAATAGAAATATACTTTTTAATGAATAAAATAATAAAAAATTCAGATAATTATAGTAATCTTTGGAATACGATAACAATATTAATATAATTCATAAAAAATAAGAAATTTTCCATAATGTACAAAATAAAATTAATTATCACTCCGTAGAACACAGCAAATTAATTAAATTTAAGATTACACACTACTACCTTTACACAAATTTAAGCATTTTGAGTATAAATTTTATTTTTCGTGACAGAAGTTTATTTTTAGTATTTTTTGGCGCAATTTGCACTTTTTTTTTTACTTAATATTTACCCCATACTTTCTCCAAAGATCTTGGTGTTTAGAGGATTAATACATTTCAAATTTTCGCACCAAAAAGTGCATCTTTTCGAATTTTTGAAAAAAAAAGTGTTTTGGCGCGAAAAAAACTTAAATTATATTGAAACCCCCTATCTTTATTATGCATTAAAATTAATAGACTGCCCTCGCGAATAAATACCCCCTTCACAACCCTCAAACTAAGGTAAATATTAAGCAAAATAAAACAATACTATGGTCTAAGTCTTAAGCAAAAGTTAAGCCTAACTTTAGGCCTAACCTTTGTTTATGAATGTTAAGCCTAACTTTTTTCTAAATGGTTTCAGACTTCAGTTTCCGACGGCATATCCTCATCAGACCAGCTGAAGTCAACGTTTGTAGCGTCGGTGGGATGAGGTGTTGACGACACGTCGGAAGGAACATTGTCCTTACCGATTGAACCCGTTAGCGAGCCGGGAATCGAGCTACAATTTGAACCCGAGTCGTACAAAAGTTGTTCCTGCAAAGCCCTTCGCAATACAATGGCTGCATGGATATCTCTTGAATCAGCAACCATCGCTTCACCGGCCCCTATTCGAGGGGAAGGGGCCGCGGAAAGGGTCCTCCATGCGCTGACGTCATCACCTGCACCTTTGTTAACTCCCGCTTGCTGAGGAGGGGCGGTAGTATCGTTAGTTATTTCGGGTTGAGAACTTATGGTAAATGTTACGTCCAAACAGCTTGGGGGCTCCGTTTCAGAATTATTGATATCAGGACTAACTGCTTCCTCCCTTAACGGAGAATGAGAATCTATTTCCGGTTCCGGAGATGACATCGATGGAGTGGACAGATTATCTTTCATCTCATAATCGGGGTTTTCTGGTACTAATTCCGTTATGATTTGAGTTTTTGTTTCAGAAGTGATAATCTTACTACTAAGGGTTTCTGATCTACTATCTCCACTCATGTATCCACTCGAACTAGGGGAAATGTATCCCATTGGTTCGGCTACTTCCTTTAAAATGGGTTCTAGTTCGGCAGGGCTTGAATTCTGCCTCTTAACCGCCATAACCCCGCTCTTCCATTCATCCATAACCATTCCATCACCCCCAGCCTCAACCTCGATACCTCCTCCTACGTGGGCAGCAGTCGCGATTAATCTCGGTATTTTGGCAGGAACCAGTCTTCGCTCCTTAACTTGGGGTTTTTGCCAACTACCCACTATTCGAGGTGGAGAAGAAACGGAATTTTCGGATAGGGTTATGAGGGAAGGGAGCCTTGAGTCAGGGGCACTCATACGCCTCTGGATCGAGGCTCTAGGGGTAGGGGTGGGTCTAGAACGACAAGCCCCATTGTTAAGTTTAGCCGCAGCATGGTTAGATTCAACTTTTTCGGAGTTATTGGCAGGGGGACTGGATTCCTTTTTAGGAGGGGGCGGTTTAGACCCCCTGTCCTCTACCGTAACAGCTTTGTCTGAGCCGTTTACGGTTCGAGTTGGTGTAGAATCTCTCTTCTTATTGTTACTTGAGGTAGAGGGACCGTTTGTGGGTTTAGTTTCGATTGGGGGAGAGCAAGATTTTCGGTCTTTGACTTCTTTTTCGTTGAGTTGAAGCTCATCCATGCTCACAACCCAAGCTACTCCCGAAGGAGATGAGATAGGTCGTTCCACAGTAGGAGCTAATTCGGCTGACAAACTCAGACCAGCTACCTGTTGGCAAAACGATAAATGGGGCATTATTATTATGGATCAGTAACAGAGTTTGGTCGAAACTACTTAGAACCGAATTTGAGAAGAAGAACCAAATTTCGCAAACAAATTAGAACCAGTCCATCACCATTACCCTTTTCCCGGTGAGGGGGTCGGCATTTTTAAAGTAGTTAGCATTTAATCAGGACTGGCTTGCAAGGCCTGACGTCCGGAGAGGGACAATTTTGCCAGCTCAAGG
>JAQGBM010001820.1:0-10071 GCA_034698405.1 Symphylella vulgaris | reverse complement strand
GAAGGGGCTCTGATTGGTTGGAATTCAAAAATTAAAGAAGTGCGATTGGCTACTGCATATGAGTTGTATTCTCAATGAAAATCTTGCGCAATATGATGCAAAAATATAAAACGAGTCTCTTCAACAAAATCTTGCGCAATAGGGTGCAAAAAATATATAACGAGTTTATTGTTCAATAAAATCTTGTGCAATATCGTGCAAGAAATATAAAAGTAGTTTGTTCAGAAACTCTTGCGCAATACGGCATGGTGCAAGAAATATAAAACGAGTTTTTTCAATAAAATCTTTGCGTAAAATGTATATTCATACACTTTACCTCTTCCATTGAGGCAAGGCCAGGTCAAGTGTTTTTGTATGCATTTTACGCAAAGAATTTGGAGGTAAATCGTCGGGCCCAACGTACAGCAATATTCGTAATTTAATCCTCGCAGACATTTAAAAACTTCACTTTTACAACTAATTTCATGCACAATTATCGCCGTCCGTTTACGGACCGCGATGTTTTTCTTTAAATATTCTATTAATTCCTGTGTATGTTTATTTCTTTTCCAATTTCTAAATCATTTTCCTCCCTGATGACATAATTTTATTGCATTTAAATCATTTTCCTCCCTGATGACATAATTTTATTGCATTAAAACATCCCGTAGATTTACAGTATCATTGATTTTGAACAACTTTAAGTAACTCGAATTTTAAAGCAACAGGTTACTGGCTTATAGCCTTATCTCGCGCCCAACTGCAAGAAAAAAAAGAGCTAAAAATAAAATGAAGATGAGAAGATAAGACATTGATTTCGCTCGTTCGCTGTTGGCATTAATAAAATAATATTATATGGTCTAAGCACCTTAGAAAATATTAAGCTAATATCCATAATAAGGTCAAGTTGATCGTGTACTCTACAAATTTACGATAATGCTGAGTAAAGTAGTACCGGTAATAACATCGCCGAACTTATTATTAGTATTGGGATGTCGATATTTTTACCGCACCTTTGTGTGCTAGGTACAGGTTTAGAATCTGGTACAGTTTCTGGTTTGACAATTTTTCTACGTTTCCGTAAGTGTAAATCAGGATGTCTAGTCATGAAACTTCTAAGCCATTCATAACTAGCCATGCCTTTCTCCCAACTTTTGGGTAATTTAATGTGAATATCGTTAGCAAATTTAAATGCTAACCTTTGAGTATCTGTGTAACTTAATCCCGTCTTGGACCTCAAAAGTATTAACTGTTTAATTTCGATTTCTTGTTGGGTTGTGAATATTTGTCGAGAGCTATACTTTGAAGAATAATATGTCGGTTGTAGTTGTGATAAAAGCAGATCTACATTAAAGTTTGGTGTTTGAATCAGTTTTTTAATTCTGTTTTTCAATGTGGACTTTGCTATACCAAAAGATACAGCGGCATTTTTTACTGGCTGCTTCTCTTTGATGACAGCTAAAACTGCTTTCCGAATAGCTTCTTCTGATATATTGACTCTGTTTGTTTTATTTTTATAAACCATCCTTTACATATCTCCACAAGTTCAAGTCCTTATATACCACAGTCTAGGTATGAATATTAGCAAAATCAACGTACTAATTATTTAACATTACATGTTTAGAACAAAACCAAACTGACCCAGATAAAGTGACAGTTCAATCTGACCCAGATAAAGTGACAGTTCAATCTGACCCAGATAAAGTGACAAAAACAAAAAAGACCAATTAACTCGGATATTAAAAATAATCCTACCCAGGCAATCAAGGAAAAAAATTACAACTGGTTGCCGGTGTCTCAACGTCGCATTCTACTTCAAAGGATCACAGGACATAGCCTAAATATCTCATAATCTGGTTATAAGTTAATGTATAGGTATACCGGTATTACTTATAAAAAGTTTCCTTTAGTTTCCCTATGATGTCAATTTGTGTTTGTTATTTTAAGTCATGATTTGACTGAAGGGGCAGAAATCACGCGATAGCGTGTCATCGAAGGAAAACTTTTTTTTTTACGGAGTAGGTCCATCAATTATTCGATAACGCTTAATTCAGCTTCTATTGGTATTAAGCATTCCGACCAGAACACAATTATTATTCAGGATGGTTTTATAAAATTTTCAAGTTACTATATCGTGTGTGACAGGCTTATTCATATTTCTAACGGACAAAATTATTTCTAAAAGCCACGATTCTTTATTAGTAGAGTAGGTAATATTAACGAACCATACTGACAAGCGAAAACCTACATAATTAAAAACACAAATATCTGCTTACTTAATTATTGAGTGTAAAAGCATTTGTTATCATCAGCGAATGCTTCAAGCTGTGGCCTACATCATTCATACGGTGCATTGAAAAAGATAATATCTTGTGATTAAGCATCAGTAATGTACCCTTATACAGTAGCCTAGCGCATTTTGCATACTGTATATATATACCGTAGTTACCAGCCTTAATTAAGTAAAGAGCTTTCTCCTGCGATTTCTTTTAAAAAATGATAGGTCATTGAAGAAATTCAGGAGTTTACATTCTACTGTACTGTAGAGTACTGTTGCAAAAATATACAGACACATTTTATAAAACTGAAATACTTCAGAAATTATTTTTTATAGCTTTTTTTTCTGATGAAACTGCAGTTTAAAGTGATAGTTTATCGGAGAAATTCCAATTCTTCTGATAATTAAAAATTTTATCATGTACAATACATACTCACAAAATGTATCCCTGTAACCCTTGAACGAATATGGACATGTGATACCGTGCATAGAAATGATTGTATTAAATAGATCTATTTGAATATGTAAAAATACTCTAGGGTCACAGCATAATCTATAGATACTGATATTTTTCATGTATTACACCTCGATATCCGTTCAAAGGTTACAATGCTGGTTATCTCGTATCAATCAGACAAGCTTCATAAGGAAAACCTTTGACAAAAGGCAAGAACCCTTGCTTCTTGTTCGTTTGGAAATTATCCAAAATAAGTGTCCGCGTAATATGTTTTTCTACAAAATTTTATCATTACATACTCGGTATTATAAAACAAAAGGTAGAGAGCACAGGCTGAGTACTTCACTGAAAACAAGCTAGATATTTGCCTATACCGTCTCTTGTTTTTATTTAAGCTTAGACCAACCAGATTTAAGTCTCCCATCAAAACTCTCCTTCAAAATGATATTTAGGATCTATTGCATGTTAGCTTACAAGAAATCTCTTTGGCCTAAGCAACCCCGTAAAGCCGCAGCTCTGAAGGATAACTGATAGCTCGTAACATGGAGCGTATGGAGGTGAGGAAAACATGGCCACCGCTAAGCAATGTAAAAGCAATGCGACCTGCGGAAAAGATGACTGCCGTTGGTGCAGCGCATTCGATCATTTCTCTCAGAATCTCTTCCTATCTACGTATCAACTTCTTCAGTTGAAACAGATGGATGGATGCTATATAAGTTAAGACCCTGCAAACCCCGAGACAGCCTAATTGTGTCTTGATCGCAGTGATGTGAGGGTGGTTATTGCAGCAAAAATGAACACTGTAACTTCAATAGAGGGTGGAGATACTCGTAAACTAGCACCTCCAGATTTACAGATGCAGCCAATTCAACTTCCACAACTGGAATCCGAAAGTTTAGTGGCTACCAATCAGCGTGTTATACAATTGCTCCAGCAGATAGAAGATGTCCTGAGATCCTCCCAAGCAGTAGACCTGGCCGTAGAGCCTGTTATAGCAGATGCATTGCGAAAAATCAGAGATCAACATTTCGTGCTGGCACAGGGTCTGCAATCGCTTACAGTGAGTTTAAACCAAAACTTCCAGACCATAGCCGATGGAATACGATGGTTGGTAAACCAGAGAGAGCCCCTAGACTTTGTAAACAATTCTACACCAATAGAGAATTCTGAGCCGGTTGATCTAACTGTTGCCTCAACGTCAGAACGGACAGTACCTGAAGAAACTGTTGCGTTAGTAGAAAAGACTGCGTTACGTACATCAAAGGCTAGGCGTCGGACTCCACGGCAGAAAGAACAAAGGAAAGTTCAAGAATTATTACGACGTCGCAGTAAACTGATTTCGGGATGTACTATTCCTACTCTTGAACGTTATTATTGCTCAAAGTTGGGAGTTTCGAAAATTACTGTTACCCAACTGCCACAGATCAAAAACATGTCACCATATCTTCAAGCAAAGGATTTAGAGCCATTTTGTGACTCAATAAATAAGAACAATTCAGTACTCGAAATGGACCGGAACGCACCACCGGAACGCCGTTCCGGTTCGTCACAAAAAAATGTATATCGTTCCGTTTCGTCAGAAATTTCGAGATACCGTTCCGGTTCGATTTATTTCTGGTAAAAATATAAAATAGTAAAACATTTTGGAAAAAAAAAAGAAAAAACAACAAATTTATATGTTGAAAGTCAAAGTTAGTGTTGTTATTGTGTTACATTTTATCTCGTGAAAAGGGGGGAATGGGGATCAAGATGGGGATTAAGATAAGGGTTTGGTATTTTCATTTTGTGTTGTATGATGTTTTTATGTTGTATGTATGATTGTGTCAGCCAGGTATAACCATATTATTGTGTAGCAGATTATCAGCCACATAGTTGATACTAGACTGAACAAAATGGATTTTATAATTTTTTCTTTTGAATTTTAGCATTCCTTGAACATTGTTTATTTTATATTATTATAGAGATAGGCCTATATAAATAGAAAAGCTGCATTTGTGACAGCGCGGGTAAAAAGGGACCTTAAGAGAAAAAGTAAGTTTTTCAGTATTAGTCATTTTAAGTTATGGTCCCTTTTTACATGCAATTGCTGATTAAATTATTTTACGCTCTGGGCCAATCAGCAATCAGCAAAAAGGACACGTGATACAACTAGAAGAAAAATCGCAATTTTTAAATATTAATATTAAAAAAACTATCGATTCAATTTGTCATAAGAATATATCAAAACATTCTAATCGATCTATATTTTTCAATACAATCGATATCTAAAATATCGTTTTTTCGACTTATGGTCCCTTTTTACCCGCACTGTCACATTTATTCTCCTCGAACTTGAGGTAGAAATGCCTAAAATTAACCAAAACGTTTGACTTGATTACTGAAAAAATTTTCCGCCTCCGGCGGTCTCAAATTTACAAAATTACACAATTTCGCTACATTTACTCATATTTTGCAAAAACTTTTCCGGAGTTTTCACCTGGCCCCCACCCCTGTAAAAAACGTAGACGGTACATGCATGCAAAATTAATGTTAATTTTCAACTTTTGACTATAGATTTCAGAAAATTTTTCGCCTCCGGCGGTACCGGTAGCTATGTACCATGTGTTCCATAATTTATGGACTATTTGATGTTTTCTGTAAACCTCCCCAGGGAAAAATCCTGGTCACGCCACTGCCTGAACAGCAACGAAAATTATATTTTTATATTTACCCCAGTAAAAAAAAGTCCGTATAATCACTCACCACGACATAATACATAGACCTCCGCCCCCTCCCCCCCCCCCCGAACGCACCTATTATATCAGCTCAACGAGCGTTCCGTTTCGTAAAAATTTCCATTTCGAGCACTGTTCCCAATATGCCCCTTTCCCACCACCCTTCCTCCACAGAATGTTGACACCCCCATATCACGATTCACGCAAGACTGAATTTTATTTTATTAGATATAGAGAGCACTCTGAGATTGCAAAAATAATTATATTTTTTCTCGTGCTTTGTATTTATGCGCGTGAGACATATATTTTTTCTCGTGCTCCAGCGCACCACGCCAGCGCACTAAGTGACAGAAGGAAAGAAAGAGGCAAATCTACGATTATATGTATTGATTTCCCCTTTTTACCGATAGAAAAGTGATCGTGATACCCATTAATATTTTCGAAATAAGTTTTGAAGTGAGCTATTATTCGACGAACCCTACCTCCAGTTAGCGAGCTAACTGGCCAAAATCGGCTTGTTAAACTTGACAAACAGTTAGTGACGTTTTAACTAAAGTTAGCTTTTAATTAAAGCTAACTTTTATTGATGCAACGTAAATTTGATAACAAACAGTTAAAATCTGATTTTAACCATTAGTTAGGTACAAACTATCAATGGTGCAATTGACCCTTAGTCCTTTAGGACCCTTAACTCGAGAAGAATGGACCTAATGAAATGGTATGGGTGCAATTGGATTTAATTTACTAAAAATTGTCCTTACCATCTCTGAAAAACAAGACCAGATAGAAATGACAATTTTGAATAAATTGCGTATTCTTATATGCCGATAGACCATTGTATAAAGAAAAATATAATAAATATACTAACATATTTGAATTATTTTTCTTTTAAAAACCGTAAACTTTTCTGCAAAAAGGGTTGTTTCTCGTCATCTTCCAACAAACTGATGTCCGAGGGAGATGAAAAAAAGGGGGAAAAATCCTTATTATTTTATACAGCACAATAGATGAAGCAATAAATCAAGTGACATCACCGTCATAAACAACAAATTAAGACATTGTCGGAAAAGAGTTATTACACTTTGAAAATCAACTTTATATTTTATACTGAACTCCGATACAGATACTTTAAATCCCTTATTTTGTTTTTAATGTTATCCTAGATGTTGTATAGATTATAAACGTTCAGTTGTTTCGCAATGTGTTCCAAAAGTCCCTGTGGACATGCAAAAAGAATCTTGTTTGTAACCGAAAAAGTAAAAAGAAATTGGAAACTTATAATAATTATGAAGAAAGAAACGGTATCATTTACAAAAATAATTTATGTTCAGTCGAGTTAGAACCCTAAACATCAGCTGAGAAATAAGATAAGTAAATGCGAATGAATGTACCAGGAAAGAATGAATTTGAATTCGAGTAGGATGTATCAGAGGGGTATTGAGTCGAGAAATGATGTTATACAGTAAGTAACTTACTTTATGAAAACATTTTATGAAAACAGGGAGTTACTTTAGAATTAAAATAATGTAAAAGATATATGTTCATAGCCGGCCATGCCATAATTGTTACCAAATTTATTAGTTACGAATTTACGTTATACTTTTGTTAGTTTTTAAGAGAAGTAGAGAGAAAGCAAAGCAGAGAGAAAGCAAAAAAAGGAGAGTTCGACAAAGAGTAGAGAAGCGAAATAACGTTAACTTAGAAAGCGAAGTAGAGCAAATATTTTCCAGGCTATAAGATTTTTTTTTTGCTCAGGTTATGTAAAAAAAATCGCACTTGTCTTGTAATCTTTTAACTGCTAATATAGACATCAAATAGACTGTATAGTCTATCCAAAAATAGAAACATTGGTGACAATTTAAATTATATTTAATTTAATTTTTTCTAGCATTTGACTTTTCGTCATTCTTATACCACCGACAGCGAAAATAAAGTACGCATAAACAACACACGTTTTATAGCGATATTTGCCTTTATTATAATTTCCAAATCGATGAAGAATAACTAGACAAATATTTTACGATATAGTTTACAGTCAGGGCTATAGTTATGAGAAGTTTTCATGCTTAGAGAGTAATTAACTCATAACCATTTTTGTTTTAAAGTTGTGTTCTGAATTCTTACTAACATTATATACAATATTAATAGCCATACAAAGAAACGAACTCTTTTTTTAGCATGCGATTTTCGTGTCTCGTATTATCTTTTAAAAGAGTCGACAAGCACTTTTTCGTGCAAAAATGCTTTCCTGTGTACGGCTGTAAGAGTTTGATTGAAGGGAAAAGTTAATCATTGGGTGCGATGCGATCAGTGTGCGCCTCTGGGATCGCCATTACTCCATTAGGTACCGTACGGTAGTTACAGAACAATTCAATGCGAGTAAGCTTACCGTAGTTTTGCTGTTTTAACGTTACTTCATTGCGGTAGATGTTATCTTAATTATCAAGGCCAAGGTTAATGAAAAGTTTTCACAGTTAGATATTCTGTATATAAGAGCACCAAACTAATTTCAAAGCACAAACAAAAAGCATAGACACAATATTTTCTCAATTTTTTTTTTCGATTTTGAAAAAAAGCACTTTACTTAATTTCTCAAAATTATTAAAAAGTAGCCTACGGTACAAGTCGCAAAGTCACCACTCAATTTCAAAAAAGTCATTACTACAGCTAACCGGTATAAACTTTTTCAATGATCGAAAATTAGAATTCAATTATTGTGAACTAAAATTTGCTGATTTATAAAGTGTAGGAAAGTAGAAAGTAAATATATAAAGACTTTACTCAGTTTCTTTAAAATTTCAGCATTGTCCCTTCTCCCTTGTACCAAAATAGTTAATATTAGTCTTACTTACTGGATATAGAAGAAAAATACGGCCAGTGCAAAAAAAGATAAGGAGGTATTGTATGATATTTTACAAGCATTGCAGGATATTATTCATCTCTCGTTATAAGTTAGCTAACCGACCAAACTTTTATTTCGGTGAGAGATGGTTATTATGTGCCTATAGGATTTACCTATAGCAACATATTATACGGCAGGTTATGAAAAAAAGTAATATGAAGTCATAGCCTAAAATATCATAAAAATATTTCTTCTTGTTTAATAATATGAACTCGTTTCTTTAATATAATATGGAGCTTATCATACTTTAGAATTTCGGCATTAGCCCTTGCACCTTCTCTCGAAAAAATATTTCAGGCTTTACGGGGAAAGCATAACCGAGACACTCTTGAGTAGCCTATGTCTAAAGAACAATTAAGCATAGCCTGTTTCTAAGTTATTCGTACGATCGTACCAGATTCGAATTTAATAATTAAACGATTCTTGATAAAAAAAAATGAAGGAATGTCAGGTACAACATTAGGCAAGACTCCTTTCTTTCCATCAGTAGTTTTTACTCTCATAAGAAAAATAATAAATTTCAAGAAGTATATTTTGATACCGGTAGTAAATAGACTCACTGGTTATATCTTCAGTCAGAAACTTTTACTTTCAGTTAGTTAAGGCATATTATAACTTATTCTGAAATTTTATTCTGTTTAGTTAATAACTACTACGAACGAGCAGAAATCTGGAAAGTTGACCAAATTACTGATGTGTTGTATAATTATGGTGTTTAATGTTTATACGTAGAATCTCTCCAGAAGAGAAAATATAGTTGGAAGATTAAATGGGAAATTAAAAAATGAGAAATACTGATATTTTGTTACTATTTTCCCTCTTTCGTTCAGGGAATCGTTAACCCAAATCAACTTTTCTTCATATACCGAAGTTACATCTAACTTAATTCTCGATTATTCTATAATATTTTATATTCCAAATAGAGTTCCTTAAAAATTTGCATGAGGTTGATTTCATTCTAGAAGAAAATGTTTTAAGGTAAAGGATAGTTGTTGCTCTGATAGCCAATTTACGAGAAATGTTTTTTTTTCATCTCAGGTTAGCCAGTACAAAATAGTCTTTGTATGGTAAAAACTATAGTATATCCTGTTGTCTGCTATAGGGTACGATCAACCGTTAATATTTTAAAGTGCCCACTGGGGTGGCCCTTCATTTGGATAAATAACTTAATTTAAGTAGTTTAAAGAGCTTATTTTAGGAAGAATTAATGGTGAGGATTTTAACCATAAGTACCTTAAACTATCAAGGAAAGGTATTAATTACATTTTATCGAACTTTCGTACTTGTTCATAGTTTTGTTTATTTTTGATGCAATAAAACAAAACAGCTATTTATCGTCATAAAGTTTCGTAGACCTAATGTTATTAAATGCATTTCACGCGAGCGCATGCATTGTGCTCGAGCGCATGCACTTGTTAAAAAATACAGTACAAATACTTGGTGACGTAATGCCCCATGTATCATATATGATACACCACCTTTTAAACACTCTATTTGAGAAATAATCTATGTTGCAATAAATTTCTTGTTATCAAATGCCCATTGTATCATATCTGAGACAAATAAACACATGTCTATAACTGTATTATAAAAATATTGCACCATGATCACTCTAGTTTGACTTCTCTGCATCACATTTGCTCAATCTGAACAAAACAGCGTGTTAGGTGTCATCTATTTTGCTATTTTATGATAGGATTTGGTAAGTTTATGAAAATGACATGTTATTATTTATATTTAT
>JAQGBM010001819.1:0-10073 GCA_034698405.1 Symphylella vulgaris | reverse complement strand
TAGCAAAACGGCTACCACAAACCCTCGCCAAAACGCACCTAATATACCGAGGTTTAATGTAGTAATAATAAACGAATTCCTTAACAAAATTATTCCTTCTGCTTGCTGTGCTGATTAGAAATAACAATTACACGAGTGGATTCACGATTGTTTCTCGCTTACAAGTCCTTTAGTATATTTTGTCTAAGGTTTATCCAATGTCTCTTCACTATAATAGCCGCTTATGAGTAACTTATTATACTTCATATCTGAAATTCTGAAAAAGTACATACATAAAGACTTACTGAATTTTCGAATTGTTGAGACTTGAAACCTAGCCATAGGAGACGAATCATGATCTGGAGAACCTGAAAGACACTTGCCAATCCAAACTTGGAGTTGGAAACAAAATCTTTGATGCTCAAGCACAACATGAGTAAATTAAATGCAAATATCAGCAAGAAATACGGAGAAAACACTCGACAAATTTCGGTAAAAAGTTTGCAGTTTTTTCTGTGATTCGTGCACTTTTGCAACCACGATGACAGGCTAATAATTCTACCTTCTTCGATATCCTGACAATGATTTAAATTATCGTTGCTGGTACTGATGAGAACGTCTACTAGCATGTGAAACAACACCAACAGTGCGATGTTCGTAGAGTACAGGTACAGTTTAGAAAGATTCGCGATGCCTGTCAAATAATCATAAGTTTTCTTTAAACTTTCTGATTCCGAGGTTTTAATTAATACTTGAGATTAAATATTCGTAAACCGCAAATGTCACTATCGTCATATCTGCTAAAATCAACCAACATACCAATCGAATTTGCTTGTTCATTCTATTCATCACGTGATGGCTTCTGCACGAGGCCTCGTGTATGATGCAGTTGTAAATGTTGCACAATCTTTCCATCGAGGGAAACGTCACGTAGAAAACGTACAGACAAAAACCAGCTTTCATAATCCAAGTTAAAAGAAGCGAAAAGTAAAACCATTTATCTCGAATTGATGGCATGATAAAGATAAACGATAGCTTTAAACTCTGCGTTAGGAACAGGTTGACAAATGCTGCGTAGGATACCCACTTGTACCAGGCTTTGTTGTCACATCGAAGCATCATAGACGTCTCGCTGCATTCAACTATTCCGATGGTTCTAAGTAGAATTTTCGAAATAAAGGGCAATTTTGGAATCGTAACAGTACGGAATTGAACCCTTGATGTCATTTTTGAATTGCTGTAGGCTATACGAGTATACGTTATATGAAGATATATAAGTTACTCGTATTTGTCAGCATTCTAGTTCGTGGTTGTTGAGTTACTAACTTAACTAAATTTATGTATATAATGCCTATTATAAAATTTATAATAGGCATTTTAATTTTTAAAGTAATACGAAATTTATCAGTATTGACCAATCGAAAAATCAATTAATTAGGGAAATTAATATAATGCAGAAAGCAATCCTACATTGTTATTTTAATATGTGCTCGTAAAGTACCTTACAAGTCTGAAAGCATTTTAATAAAATTAGATTTTTTTCTGAAGAAAATATTTTAAGTTATGTTCTACTAACTTAACGATATTTTTGACACGTGTTCCGCACGATTTTCGCCAGTTTTTAGCCATTACGTATGGGACAAAAAGCTCTTTAAAATACACATGAATAATAATTAACTTATTTAAATACGAAGAAAGCTCTGGATGCCGTTATAAACATGGAAAACCCCCAAATTAGGCTTAACAAATAGGTCAGACGCTTATTATATATATTTTTAAATAGTAAGACATTTATCAGTCAGTAGTAAGAGATCAAAAAATTATGTATTCGTTTGAAATAAATAAATTTAATAATAGTTAGAGCAGCTACTACTGTAGAAAATACTAAGCTGGTTAATTAGCTTGGAGCTGTGGCGTGCTCCTGTAATCCAGCTATTTTGGAGGCTAGGGAAATTTTCAGGGACTGACTTCCCTACAGCCCTCTACCCGGTCCGGAGGATTGGATGGACCTCGTGAACTTTGTCTGCAGTGACACAGACACTGTGGGACCTCCTGTTGGCGAGTCTTCGTGGTTTCATCGAGGAGTCCCGTAGGATCCTGACGTTAAGTGCATATATGAGAAAAACTCGGTTTCATCTTATAGCCAATAAGTGGCTTTTGTGTAACTGAGAAATAATATTGTATTGGAAATAAATAAATAATTAATTATAACGTTATATTTTGTGAGCACTAGTAACATGGTAATAAACGGTGTACATAATTATGTTATTGTAAGCTATGTCAGAATGCGAAAATAACCCACATTCACTTATACACTTATCCCCTAATGAATATTAATTAAGTTATATTCTAAAAGGCAGATGTTTAATAAATACACTTACTGAAATTTCAAATTGTTGTGACTTGAAACCTAGCCATAGAAGACGAATCACGATGAAGAGAACCACAAATAAGCTAGAATATCCAAACTTGGTGTTGGAAATGAAATCTTTTGAGTAGATACACAAATCGAGTAAATCAGATGCAAATACGAGCAAGAAGAATGGCGAGAAAATCCGACTTTCGGCAAAAAGTTTGCAGTTTTTTCTGTGCTTTCTGCACATTTGAAACCAGAAAGACAAGGTGCCGAGTCCCTCTTCGATTGATTGACCTTTTTCGTTGCAACTCTTAAGGACGTCGATCAGCATGTGAAACATTAACAGGGACATTGCGATGTGAGTCCAACGAATGAAAGGTTTAGAAAGAAAACTGATAGCTCTCAGACAAATGTAAACTTTCGTTAAACTATCTGAAATATTTGAACTAGTTTTGAAGGAATCAAAACTGGAGGGTACCAGTAATATTTCGTAAATAGTAACTGTCACAATTATCGAATCAACTAAGAGCAACCAACATACGAATCGTATCTGCCTGTTCATCCTAATCACGTGACTTCTGCGCACTGTTTCGTGGATGATGACGTGGTTGTAAATGTTGCACAATCTCTCCAACAAAGGAAAAGTGACGTAGAAAACAAACATATAAAGACACGCTTTCAGAATCCACGTAACGTCAATTAAAAGGTAAATCCATTTATCTGCAATCGTCGAAAGGAAAAGTCGAAATAGTAGCTTTAAACTCTGTGTCAGGATCAAGATGACATAGGAGGCATATAATAACCACTTGAACAAGGCGTTGTCGCCGAATCGAAGCATTGTTGACTCGCTACTTAGGCCTAATAATTTTAAACATACTTTTACAATAAATGGTAACGGTGGCAAATCGTGATGGAGGTTGGAATTACTCTGTGTGACACTAAGAATGGTAGTCATTTTTGAAAATAACGGATAATTAGATACCCTTTGTAAGGTTAACCTTTTCTTGGAATATTTAGTTTTCTTTTAGATCTCGATCCTGGTGAGCAACATAAAGTATGTAACGGATTTTCTCTAAAATTGTTTTTAATAATAATAATAAGTTTATAAAATTAATTTACTAAAAAGGCATATTCGAGGCGATCAATACTTGGTACTTATAATAATTAATTAGAATAACGTATAAAGATAATATTTAGATTTCATATTTTTTTCAATGTAAAAATATTGATTAGTACTAACTTTTTGAATTCTTCTCATATAATACCGAGAAAGTTTATTGCGATTCGCAATCAACCTCAATCAATCCTTTCCGGTTCGGGTTCTGGTTCCAACATTTAAGTACCCTACCGTTTCTTACAAAAATTAATTTTAGGTTCCTGTTCCAAATCTAACTTTCAAAAATGACGTAGGCTATGTAATACCGTAATTTTACGTAATTTTCTTCGATTACGTCCCATCATCCCCACCTTCCCATTACCCCCCACCGTCCGATTACCTCCAACACTGGGTAAAATTGGACGATGGGAGAAAATAGACAGTAATGCTGACTTGCACTGGCTAAAACAGCATGCACGAATAGGTTCTTTTCATTAGAGGAATTTAGCGGTACATATCTCTAAGGTACCTAGGCAACACGTAAATCAACAAGCTATCAACATGGCTGCGGCCAAGAAGAGGCGAACAATTTTCCTTACAATAACTTATGCCATTTACAACACTGTTTGGGTATGAAAATCTTTTAATGGATCAGTCTTCTGTGTCGGTATTAATTTTATATCAAAACCTAGGTGTCAAATCATATTTGGTTTAGTTTTTCTCTCATAATATCAGTCGCCGAGTTTTACCATTACCAGTACCGGTAAGAAAAATGCCCTTTTTATAAAATACTGTTCCTTGTTTAATCAATTTGTTGCATTAATATGATTAGGCATTGAAGAAAGATTAATTATTACATAAATGAATTAACAAACGACATATAAAGCACACATATTCAACTTTTTCCTCGATTCTTCTGCTTGAGTGGGAGCTGCCATGTTTTTGGCTTTAGCAGAAATTGAGAAGTGAGCACGAAAAATTTAGAAATGCGCCGGGTCATGAAAAGAACCTAAGCTTATTCCAGAAAATTAAAGAAATTTAGATATACGTATTAATTACAGTAATGTAATAATATTAAGCAACCTTAAAACATATGGCGAATAGAAATGCTCGAAAAATATTATCCCTGCGCGTGCAATTTTACCCGACAGTGGGGGTAATACTAATAGGACGGTGGTGGGAGTAATGGGAAAGTTAGCTAAATAGTAAGAAATTTATCAGTAAAAAAAATTCTATAATCGTTTGAAAATAAATAAATTTGATAATAGATAGAGCAGCTACGTGCTCTTGTAATCCAGCTACTTTGGACGTGAAACAAGGGGAAATTCTCAAGGACGGGCTCGTCTGCGCTTCCCTACAGGCCTCTACCCGGTCCGGAGGATTGGATGGACCTCGTGAGCTTCGTCTGCAGTAACCCATTGGTTACTGTGGGACCTCACGTTGGCGAGTCTTCGTGGTTTCATAGAGGAGTCCCGTAGGATTCTGACGTTACGTGCATCTCTGAGAAAAACCCCGTTTCATCTTATAGTCAATATGTGGCTTTTGTGTAACTGAGAAATAATATTGTATTGTAAATAAATGAATGATTATCACGTTATGTTTTGTGCTAGTAACATGAAAATAAACGGTGTAATATGTTATTGTGCTATTTTAATGTCGGAATGCCAAAATAACCCAGCATTATATTAATGAGCATTCACTTTTTATTACCCTAATGAATATTAAAGTTATTTTCTGAAAAAAAAAAGATGTTTAATTAATACACTTACTGAAATTTCAAATTGTTGTGACTTGAAACCAAGCCACAAGAGACGAATCACGATGAAAAGAACCACAAAGAAGCTAGAATATCCAAACTTGGTGTTGGATATGAAATCTTTGGAGAAGATACACAAATCCAGTAATTCAGATGCAAATACGAGCAAGAAGAATGGCGAGAAAATCCGACAAATTTCGGCAAAACGTTTACAGTTTTTTCTGTGCTTTCTGCACATTTGCAACCAGAAAGACAAGGTGCCGAGTCCTTCTTCGATTGATTGACCTTTTTCGTTGCAACTCCTAAGGACGTCGATCAGCATGTGAAATAACAGAGACAGAGCGATGTGAGTCCAACGAATGTAAGGTTTAGAAGGATAACTCATAACTGCCAGATAAAAGTGAACTTTTGTTAAACTATCTGAAGTATTTGAACTAGTTTTGATTACTGGTAGCAGTAATATTTCGTAAAATGTAACTGTCACAATTATCGAATCAACTAAAAGCAACCAACATACGAATCGTGTCTGCCTGTTCATCCTAATCACGTGACTTCTGGGCACTGTTTCGTGGATGATGACGTGGTTGTAAATGTTGCACAATTTCTCCAACGAAGGAAAAGTGACGTAGAAAACAAACATATAAAGACTCGCTTTCAGAATCCACGTAACGCCAAATAAAAGATAAATCCATTTATCTGGTTTCGTCGAAAAGAAAAGTTCAAATGGTATCGTTATAGTCTGTGTTAGGATCATGCTAACAAGAGAGGCATACAAAAACCACTTTGACCAGGCGTTGTCGCCGTATCGAAGCATTGTCGACTCGCTACTTAGGCCTATTGATTTTAAACATACTTTTACAACAAATGGTAACGGTGGCAAATCGTGATGGAGGTTGGAATTACTCTGTGTGCCAAGAAAGGTAGTCATTTTTTAAAATAACTTTAAAAAAATACCTTTCACGGATAATTATAGATACCCTTTGACCTTACAAAGGTTAACCTTATAACCTTTTCTTGGAATATTTAGTTTTCTTTTAGATCTCGTCGGTTATCCTAGTGAGCAACATAATTAGTATGTAACGGATTTTCTCTTAAATTGTTTTTAATAATATTAATAATAAGTTTATAAAACTAATTTACTAAAAAAGCATTATTCGAGGCGATCAATACTGGGTAATTATAATAATTAATTAGAATAACGCATAAAGATAATTGTTTCGATTTCTTATTTTTTCAATGTTAAAATATTGATTAGTACTAACTTTGTGAATTCTTCTCATATATAATACCGAGAAAGTTGATTTCGACTCGCAATCACGATTCACAATACGATATTTTTTTTTTCGGTAGCATCATTCGCAATTTGCGAATGATGCTACCGAAAAAAAACTCGTATTGTGTATACTCTCTCAGAGTTGAAATCATTTCAGGTTCGGGTTCTGGATCCAACATTTCAGTACCCTACCGTTTCTTACAAAAATTAATTTTGGGTTCCTGTTTCAAATCTAGCTTTCAAAAATGACGTAGGCCTATGTAATACCGTAATTTTACGTAATTTTCTTCGATTGCGTCCCATCATCCGCACCTTCCCATTACCCCACACCGTCCTATTACCTCCCACACTGGGTAAAATTGGACGATGGGGGAAAATAGATAGTAATTCTGACTTGCACTGGCTAAAACAGCATGCACGAATATCATAGGTTCTTTTCATTTGCGGAATTTAGCGGCACATATCTCTAAGGTAACCCGCAAGCAACACATAAATTAACAAGCTATCAACATGGCTGCGGCCAAGATGAGGCGAACAATTTTCCTTACATTATGCCATTTTCAACTCTGTTTGGGTATGAAAATCTTTTAATTGGTCAGTCTTCTGTGTCGGTATTAATTTTATATCAAAACCTAGGTGTCAAATCATATTTGGTTTAGTTTTTCTCTCATAATATCAGTCGCCGAGTTTTACCATTACCAGTACCGGTAAGAAAAATGCCCTTTTTATAAAATACTGTTCCTTGTTTAATCAATTTGTTGCATTAATATGATTAGGCATTGAAGAAAGATTAATTATTACATAAATGAATTAACAAACGACATATAAAGCACACATATTCAACTTTTTCCTCGATTCTTCTGCTTGAGTGGGAGCTGCCATGTTTTTGGCTTTAGCAGAAATTGAGAAGTGAGCACGAAAAATTTAGAAATGCGCCGGGTCATGAAAAGAACCTAAGCTTATTCCAGACAATTACAATAATGTAATTAAACAACCTTAAAACATTATGGCGAATAGAAATGCTCGAACTTATCCCTGGCGTGCAATTTTACCTGACAGTGGGGGTAATACTAATAGGACGCTATAGGACGGTGGTGGGGGTAATGGGAAAGTTAGTTAAATAGTAAGAAATTTATCAGTATTAACTATTAAGAGCTAAAAAAAATTATATATAAACGTTTGAAAATAAATAAATTTGATAATAGATAGAGCAGTTACGTGCTCCTGTAATCCAGCTACTTTGAAGGCTGAAACAAGGGGAAATTCTCAGGGACGGGCTTCCCTACAGCCCTCTACCTGGTCCGGAGGATTGGATGGACCTCGTGAGCTTCGTCTGCAGTAACCCAGACACTGTGGGACCTCCCGTTGGCGAGTCTTCGTGGTTTGACGTTACGTTCATCTCTGAGGAAAACCTAGTTTCATCTTATAGCCAATATGGGGCTTTTGTGTAACTGAGAAATAATTGTATTGTAAATACATAAATAAATAATTAATAATTACGTTATGTTTTGTGCTATATAGTAACATGGAAATAAAAGTGTATGTTAATATCAGAATGCGAAAATAACCCAGCATTATATTAATGAGCATTCACTTTTTATTCACCAAGGTCCAAGCCCCTAATGAATATTTAAAGTTATATTCTGAAAAGTAGATGTTTAATTAATACACTTACTGAAATTTCAAATTGTTGTGACTTGAAACCTATCCATAGGAGACGAATTACGATGAAAAGAACCACAAAGAAGCTAGAATATCCAAACTTGGTGTTGGAAACGAAATCTTTGGAGTAGATACACAAATCGAGTAAATCAGATGCAAATACGAGCAAGAAGAATGGCGAGAAAATCCGACAAATTTCGGCAAAAAGTTTGCAGTATTTTCTGTGCTTTCTGCACATTTGCAACCAGAAAGACAACGTGCAGGTACCCTCTTCGATTGATTGACCTTTTTCATTGCAACTCATAAGGACGTCGACCAGCATGTGAAACAACAGAGACAGTGCGATGTGAGTCCAACGAATGTAAGGTTTAGAAAGATAACTGATAAATTTGTAAGTTTTTCAAAACTATCTGAAATATTTGAACTAGTTTTGAAGGAATCAAAACTGGAGGGTACCAGTAATATTTCGAAAATTGTAACTGTCACAATTATCAAATTAACTAAGAGCAACCAACATACGAATCGTATCTGCCTGTTCATCCTAATCACGTGACTTCTTCGCACTGTTTCGTGGATGATGACGTGGTTGTAAATGTTGCACAATTTCTCCAACAAAGGCAAAGTCATGTAGAAAACAAACATATAAAGACACGCTTTCAGAATCCACGTAACGTCAACTAAAATGTAAATCCATGTATCTGGTTTCGTCGAATGGAAAAGTTTAAATGGTAATTTTAAACTCTGTGTTAGCAGCATGATGACAAGGGTGGCATATAATAACCATTTGGACCAGGCTTTGTCTCCGTATCGAAGCATTGTCGACTCGCTACTTAGACCTATTGATTTTAAACATACTTTTACAACAAATGGTAACGGTGGCAAATCGTGATGGAGGTTTGAATTACTCTGTGTGACACCAAGAAAGGTAGTCATTTTTAAAGATAACTTTAAAAGAATACCTATCACGGCTAATTACATATGCTTTGTAAGGTTAACTTTTTCTTGGAATATTTAGTTTTCTTTTAGATCTCGTCGGTTATCCTGGTGAGCAACATAAAGTATGTAATGGATTTTCTCTTCAATTGTTTTTAATAATATTAATAATAAGTTGATAAAATTAATTTGCTAAAAAGGCATATTCGATGCGATCAATACTGGGTACTTATAATAATAAGTATGTTAATTAGAATAATGTATAAAGATAATATTTAGATTTCATATTTTTTCAATGTAAAAATATTGATTTGTACTAATAGACTGGTATAAATGCCAAAAATGCTGCTAGAAAATTACCATATCATATTTTTGCGGAATTTGGACAACATAGGTTTTCTAACACGAAAAAGTGTGCTGAATTTAAAAAAAAAAAGTTAATTTTCGGCGCAATATAGTTTGGCCTCCATCTTGGAAAATGGCTGCCGTTTTAGATATTTTTGCATATTGCACGCAAAATACCCAATATATAATTTTTTTTTCGTTCTGGACATTTTTAGAAATTTAGAGATGATAATGACGGTGTGAATACGGTGTGAATCGTATTTTAAAGATTACGCCCTTATTTTTCTCCTATTTCAATCCGCGTCTTGAACCGCGTCGAGTTTTTTCATGAAAAATGCCGATTTTTCCTCATTTCGGGGGTTTCACCTATACCAAAACACCCCGTATATTAATGAGCATTCACTTTTTATTCACCAAGCCCCTAATGAATATTAAAGTTATATTCTGAAAAGTAGATGTTTAATAATTACACTTACTGAAATTTCAAATTGTTGTGACTTGAAACCTAGCCATAGAAGACGAATCACGATGAAAAGAACCACAAAGAAGCTAGAATATCCAAACTTGGTGTTGGAAACGAAATCTTTGGAGTAGATACACAAATCGAGTAAATCAGATGCAAATACGAGCAAGAAGAATGGCGAGAAAATCCGACAAATTTCGGCAAAAAGTT
>JAQGBM010001818.1:0-10075 GCA_034698405.1 Symphylella vulgaris | reverse complement strand
GAATAAGACAATTCCCCAACCAAGGATTTACAAATGAGAATGGATTACTATTTTGCCGGTACTGTCTTCACAATGTAGATCATAAGAAGAAATCGACGATTGAAAACCACATTATTTCTGCGAAACATTTACGGGAAAAAGAAGCCGAACGTAGACAGAAATCTTTAGATGATGAAAATTCAAACGAGTGGGTAACTATGGTTCATGCTTTCGTGGCAGCCAATATTCCTCTCAACGTATTTTCACACGAAGACGTGCGTAAGTGGGTCCATACAAATGTAAAAAATGGTGAAACATTGCCTTCAGAGTCGACCTTACGAAAACATTTCGAAAAGATAGTATCAGAAGATCTACCGGAAACTGTAAAAATATGCCGAGAAAAAGATATTGCATTACAAATAGAAGAATCTATTGAATTTATTAAATATAAAGATAGAAAAGTATTAAAAACTCTCGTCTGTCCACTTGGGAACCCGAAAGAGCGAAAATTTAAGCGTGTCTCTACGTGTTATATTGAATCTTGCAATTCCGATATGATTGTAGAAAATATATTATCTACACTCGAGCTATTACAAGTTCCACGAAATCGACTCGTAATTTTAATCTCGGAAAATGTACCATTTATGATGGAGGCAGGAGTTCGACTGACGAGTGTATGTACTCGACTCTTGCACACTCCATGTTGGAGAGATGTTATTAATTTATCTGCTGAAGAAATTCGTTCCGATAACAAAATACTCGACAGATATATGTCATGCGTACATGATGCAATAAAGGCAACAAACAGACAACAAGAATTTGAAAAAATTATGAATGAAAAATATAATTATCGTCCACCAGAACTTGATATTACAAAATGGAAGACTTGGCTCGAAAATGTTCAATACCATGCAAGAAATTTCGGCAGAGTAAAACAATGGATCGTGCAAGAAGCTGATGATAGCGCAATTATGAATGAACTAAACGATTTGATAAAAACGAGTGAATTAAGACTTCAACTGAGCAAAATTATCTCTGTGGCATCAGCAATACAAAAATGTATTCTAGAACTAGACACACTTCATATTTTAGCTAGTGAAGTGTGGCCCATACTTCAGACAGTAAAGCAGCTTCTAGAAAATAAGAGTATATCATGTAGGATGCTTACATCTTATTTAGAAGGTTCACAATCAAATGTGAATTTTTGGCAACAAGTGAATGAATTGGATTGTAGATTTGCAAAATACGATTCATTCAACAATCTTGAAATGCCATCAGAGTTGGTTAGGTTTTCAACGGTTCCAATACCTACGCACGAAATTGTCACATATAAAGCTATTCTGGAAAAAGGAGTTGAGACAGAAAACACGGTAGAGTTTTGGAAAAGTCGTAATTCAGTAATGCCAATTTTGTGCAACACAGCTCTTTCAGCTTTAACTGTACCTGCTACAAGTTATCATTATTTTAAAAGAGATTAATGCAGTCTTCTCGTAATACACGAGAAAATGGATCCAAATTTCCCAGTAAAAGTACTAAAATCCATATAAGGCATAATATAGCATATAAAGAATATAAAACATATTAAAGCAGATATTTTATTGATATATCTGGAGAGATCAGCTCAGTCGCTTCTCGTAAAACGAAGAAATGAATCAAATTATTGTCGGAAAAATATAATTCAATAAAAAATTATACTTTTGGATTTTGAAACAGTCTTCAAAAATAGACTTCATTTGAATTTTGAGGGAGAGAGAGATCAGCACAGTGAATCAAAAAATATATTCAATAAAAAAAATAGACTTGGTCTGGATTCTGAGAGAGATCAGCATGGATCAAAGCCAGTAAAACATAATTCAATAAAAAATTAGACGTTTGGATTTTGAGACAGTCTTCTCGTAAATGAATACCATTAAAATTGTAAAAAAACAAATCAAGCATAAAATAGCATATAATGAATATAAAACATAATAAAGCAGTTTAATTTTTATTTAATAAAATATCGACCTCATCTGAATTCTGAGAGATCAGCATAGTTCTCTTCTAATACACGCGGAAAATGAATCAAATTTGCCAGTAAATATAATTTTTAAAAATATAATTTTTCTGAATTCTGAGATCAATACAGTCTCCCCGATTCAAATTTACCAGTAAAATAGTAAAAATCCATATAAAGCATAATATAGCATATTCAGAATATAAAACATAATAAAGCAGTTTATTTTTTATTGAATAAACCATCAACTTCATCTGGATTCACTTAGAGATCAGCACAGTCTTCTCGTAATACACGCGGAAAATGGATCAAATTGGCCAGTTAAAAATAGACTTGTTTTGAATTATGAGAAATCACCACAGGTTATAAGAGAGGAATGAACGGGAAAAAATGTATTCAGACAGAAATTAATAAATTCAGTTTAAATAAATATTTGAATCTAGTCTTGGACATCATTACCGTATCGGGAAGGGAAAGGGAGCCAGAGTTATTTTTAATACAATCCACTTTTAAAAAGTTTTTTTTATTTTCTCATTGAATTGATTGATACTGCATCATTATTTTTCAATTTTTCAAGCATGGACAGAAATTAGACAATTCGATTCTCGATCGTCCATCATGGTGAAAAAAAGATATTTTTCAGAATCTTTTTTTTTTCTCATTGAATACATTACAATCAATGATACTGCATCATCATTCTTCAATTTTTCAAACATGGATAGAAATTAGACAATTTGATTCTTGATGGTCCATCCAATCCCAACATGGTGAAAAAAGATTTTTTTGAGAATCTTTTATATTTTCTCATTCAACTTTATTGAAATGAATGATACTGCATGAACATTTTACAATCTCCTAAAAATGGACAGAAATCAAGTCTTTCCATTCTTGATTGTCCACCCGGTCGCATCATGGTGAAAAAAAGATTTTTTGAGAATCGTTTTTTCCCCACGTTGAATTCATTGAAATCAATGATACTGCATCATCATTCTTCAATTTTTCAATCATGGACAGAAATCAGGCAATTCGATTCTTGATCGTCCATCACGGTGAAAAAAGTTTTTTTAGAAGCTTTTTATTTTCTCATTAAACACATTGAATTGATTGATACTCCATGATTATTTTTCAATTTTTCAAACATGGACACTGGACAGAAATTAGGTAATTCGATTCCTGGTCGTCCACTATGGTGAAATTAAGATTTTTTAAAGAATTTTTATATTTTCTCATTGAATTGATTGATACTGCATGATAATTTTTAAATTTCCTAAAACTGGACAGAAATTAGGCAATTTGATTCTTGATCGTCCATCCAATCGCATCATGGTGAAAAAAGATTGTGTTTTGAGAATTTTTTATATTTTCTCATTGAATTCATTGAAATAAAAATGATACTGCATCATCATTTTTCAATTTTCTAAAAATGGACAGAAATTAAATCATTCGATTCTTGATCGTCCACCCGATCGCATCATGAAAGGAAATTGAAGAATGATGCTGCAGTATCATACATCTCAATGAATTTAACGTGGGGAAAATGTCAATTCTAAAAAAAAACTTAAATTTGCTGTGATCGAATAGACAATCAAGAATCGAATTGTCCAGTTTCTGTAGATATTTGAAAAATTGAAAAATGATGCTGCAGTATCACTGAATTCAATGAAATTAACGAGAAAATAATAAAGATTCTGAAAAAAAAAAACTAAATTTCACCATTTGTTGCAATCGAATAGACAATCAAGAATCGATTGGCTAATTTCTGTCCATATTTGAAAAATTGAAAAATTATGATGTAGTATCATTCAATTCAATGTATTCAACGAGAAAATAAAAAAGATTTCCCAAAAACTAAATTTAATTAATGAATCAAATTTGCCAGTAAAATATTAAAAAACCATATAGAGCATAATATAGCATACAAAGAATATAAAACATAATAAAGCATATTATGTTTAATTAAAAAAAGACTAGCAGGATGCTGAGAGATCAATGTAGTCTTCTACTAATTCACGGAAATGGATCAAATTTCCCCATTAAATACTAAAAAACGTAAACCCGGAAGAATATATAGGTTACGAAGAATATAAATGTTCTCCACAAGAGTTCAGCCGCCGAGAAGCATTCAGTTCAAAGTGGACAACATAAACGCGCGAGCTCAGAGCAACTACAGGCATTAATCATCATCATTTTCATCTCTCAAGATTTTTTAAAAAGTGCCTAGCCTAAAAGTTTTAAAATATGCGAAATTATTAAAGTAAAACTCTGTACGACAGGGTTCATTGAACTAGTATTTTTCTTTCTTCATGCCCCCAGGCTATATTCATCCACGCGCGTTATATTTCCGGGGTTACTGCTCCATCATCAGGAAGAGAGCGTACAGATTGCCCGAGGCAAGAAAACTTGCATATCATGTACTCGCGCCGTCAAGTCAATGAACTTGTAGCCTATCTGAATCTTTACACAGTCTCCACCGTTAACAAGAGCGCGCGCGAGTGAATAATTCTAAAAACATTGAATATTATTAGACAGGAAAAAAATATCAATATTTAAAGAATATAATTCACTTTAAAAATTTATACATGCAATCATGCTTCATGCAACACATAACATATAGCGTACATAACGAATCTATCGTCGAGCTGCCTTCGAATTAATGTCATCCAAGCGTGATAACCTCACTGTCTACAGATAGTTTTGTACGCTATAACTTACTTGTCAAATAGTGCTGTCTCGTGTGATGATTATCCTTCAATTCTTGAAGAATTAAATTCCTAATTATAAAAAAAAAATATTTCATTAGTTTATGCAATCGAATTATTCCAGAATCGAAAACGATACAGACCATACATTGACATACTGTATTTACATTACTGCAGCTCTGTACTGGAAGTGGGTAGTCGTCACCTCCGTCGCCGTCGCCGCCTCGTGGATTTTACAAGAATGGCTACTATCAAATTCCTAATTTTTTGAAAAGTTTCATTAGTTTATGTAATCGAATTATTCGAGAATCGAAAACGATACAGACCATACATTGACATATTTACATGAATTCAGCTCTGTACTGGAAGAGGGTAGTCGTCACCTCCGTCGCCACCGCCTCTTGGATTTTGCAAGAATACCTAAATCTAATTTCATAGCAAATTCTATTAAAATATTACATCGGGCTATCGAACTAACGCGCTTAAATCAAAGAAATGAATTTTCAAAAATGTACTTACATAATTATTATTTAAGTTTCCAATTGCGTATTTAAACACGAGTACACGTCCACAAAAATGGCGCGCACAAGTCGATGAACTTTTAGGAGCAATAAACTTTTGATTTTCAACATTTCACTATTTGATGCATAAAAGATTCAATTTCAATTCTAGACGTAATTTCAGTTTCACATCATTAAAATTTCATATTTTTAAAGATTATTATCCAATTCCGCATTTTGAAAGTTATAAAATATCGCGCGCGGTTTTTATCTTCTCAGTTGAAGCAGCACGATACGACTGAGAAGAAGAGAAGGAGAGAAAAACATTTTTTTTCATTTTCTCGTTGAACTGATGGAATTGAATAAGACTGCTATATCATTTTTCAATTTTTCAATCATGAACAGAAATTGAGAAATTCGATTCATTCATCCAATCGACCGTTCATTCATTCATCCAATCGACCGTTGCAGATGATAAATAAAAGATTTTTTTTCAAATTTTTTTTCATTTTCTCGTTGAACTGATGGAATTGAATAAGACTGCTATATCATTTTTGAATTTTTCAATCATTGACTGAAATTGAGAAAATCGATTATTTTCATCCAATCGACCGCTACAGACGATTATTAAAAGATTTTTTCAGAATTTTTTTTTCATTTTCTCGTTCAATTGATGGAATTGAATAAGACTGCTATATCATTTTTGAATTTTTCAATCATTGTCAGAAATTGAGAAATTCGATTCATTCATCCAATCGACCGTTATAGTTGGTGAATAAAAGATATTTTTTTCAGAATTTTTTTTTTCATTTTCTCGTTGAATAGATGGAATTGAATGAGACTCCTATATCATTTTTCAATTTTTCAATCATAGACTGAAATTGAGAAAATCGATTCATTCATCCAATCGACCGCAACAAATGGTGAATAAAAGATTTTTTTTCAGAATCTCTTTTCATTTTCTCGTTGATTAGATGGAATTGAATAAGACTGCTATTTCATTTTTCAATTTTTCAATCATAGTCAGAAATTGAGAAAATCGATTCATTCATCCAATCGATTGCAACAAATGATGATATTTAGTTTTTTTTTCTAAATCTTTTTCATTTTCTCGTTGAATTGATGGAATTGAATGAGACTGCTATTTCGTTTTTCAATTTTTCAATCATGGTCAGAAATCAAGTCAATCGATTCTTTTCATCCAATCGACCGTTACAGATGGTGAATAAAAGATTTTTTTTCAGATTTTTATTTATTTTCTCGTTGAATAGATGGAATTCAATAAGATTGCTATTTCATTTTTCAATTTTTCAAATATAGTCAGAAATTAGGTCAATCGATTCTTTCCATCCAATCGACCGCTACAGATGGTGAATAAAAGATTTTTTTTCGGAATCTTTTTTCATTTTCTCGTTGAAATGATGGAATTGAATGAGACTGCTATTTCATTTTTCAATTTTTCAATCATGGTCAGAAATTGAGACAATCGACCATTCATCCATTTATCCAATCATCCATTCATCCAATCGACCGCTACAGTTGGTGAATAAAAGTTTTTTTTCAGATTTTTTTTCATTTTCTCGTTGAATACATGGAAATGAATAAGACTGCTCTAACATTTTTCAATTTTTCAATCATAGTCTGAAATTGAGAAAATCGATTCATTCATCCAATCGACCGCTACAGTTGATGAATAAAAGTTTTTTTTCGGAATCTTTTTTTCATTTTCTCGTTGAATACATGGAATTGAATAAGACTGCTATATTAGTTTTCAATTTTTCAAATATATACAGAAATTGAGAAATCGATTCTTTCCATCCAATCGACCGTTACAGATGGTGAATAAAAGTTTTTTTTCAGATTTTTTTTTTCATTTTCTCGTTGTTTTGATGGAATTGAATAAGACTGCTATTTCATTTTTCAATTTTTCAATCATAGTCAGAAATTGAGAAAATCGATTCATTCATCTAATCGACCGCTACAGTTGGTGAATAAAAGTTTTTTTCAAATTTTTTTTTTCATTTTCTCGTTGAATTGATGGAAATGAATAAGACTGCTATTTCATTTTTCAATCATTGTCAGAAATTAGGTCAATTGATTCTTTCCATCCAATCGACCGTTACAGATGGTGAATAAAAGTTAGATACATCGAATTGAATGATGCTGCATCGTAATTTTTCAATTTTTTTAATTATGGGCAGAAATTAAGTCAATCAATTATTTTCATTCATTGAAAAATGATCATCAATGAATTCAATGAGAAAATATAAACGATGGTGAAAAAAAGATTTTTTTTAACCATCGAATTGACCATTCAAGAATGGAATTGCGTAATATCTCTTCTAATAATTTTAAATTACAACTTGAATATCTGGAACTACGAGCATTATTCTCTGGCTCCTTTTATTGGCACCAGTCTGTACGTCATAACTTCGGAACCAGTGAGGACTAGTGCCGCTTTTTCCGGTATGTCAACAAATCCTAATCAAAGTTCCGAGAATGATAAAAAGAAGAAAGAAAAGGACGATAGTGGTTATAGTTGGTGTGATGCTTGCGTCGAGGAATGGTGCGATTCACTGTTTTGCAGTCCGTGTCGGTGCTGCTTTAGTTGCTGTCGGAGCTGTCTGTGTTTCTGTTGCGACGATGGCTGCGACTGCGACTGCTGTTAATCGCAAAATTATGACGTCATCGTGAGAAAAATAATTATTCTGTTTTCCTATTGGTTTAAAAAATTCGTTCTATTTCTGCTTTAAAATAAGTAGAGAATTGGCCAAACACCGACGCCAAAAGATGAGCACGTCTTTCACCGTATAACCTTCCTGGGCGAATATATTTTGCCCGCAAGGAACAGCTGGGTTAGGTAATAATATGTTCTCCTTTGAATATAGGGAGATATTTTACGTGCAGAGAGCAAGGAGATCTAAGTTACATTTAAAAAAAAAAACTATTTTCTTGATTCGAAAAAAAGAAGAATTTTCTCATCCAAAATTTCCCACCGACCTCGATCGAGATTCGAAGTTTCGAACCCGAAAAACTTGTGGCAGCAAGTGCATTAATAATTTTGACCCAAGACTCCAAGAGCAATTAGATAATTGTCGCCGACATAGCCTATATGTGGTATATCCAATATATCCCATTAGGTAGTTAGTATCTTCCAGACAAATTTTCCCCGCAATAAGTCACAATAAATATTAATAACTTTATTTCGTGAAAACGTTGGAAGTTTACGAAGACTGTAAAATACTTATTTTACAATGTGTCATAACTTTATTCGACGGTCATGGTTAATTTTATGCTTCCTATAAGAAGATGGTACCGAGGGGAATAGATAATAAGAAGTGGACTAATCCCCTCCTTTTTTTATGAAAACTATCAACCCCAACGTCCACTTGTCACTTTAAATTATACACCTATGTGAATTTTACCGCGGCCCGCTAAAAAAAATGCCTAGGAGGTCATAATTATGTAGCAAGGTGACAAGTGGACTTTGGGGGGGGGGGGGGAGCCGTGTAGGCAAGTGTTTACAGCAAAAGTATTATAACGAATTTACAGTTACTCGCCAAAATAAAAGTTGATTTACAAGTTCAAATCTTTACTGTATGCAAAAAGGCAAGATAGATCGCTCAGAAGAATTTCAATTTTCCAAGAAATCAAAATATTAAAAAATCTTACAAAAAATAATTTTAGCTCGTGCAGCTGGAACGCGCAAACCGTAAAAGCACGAGCTTTAAGATCTCGCGAAGAAGTGCTACGATTTACGAAAACAAAAACATGACCGAGCTGGTACTAAATAATTTGAATAAGTCTATGAAAAAAACTGTATCCTCTGCAACAGCTGAAGAGATGGGTAGTTATGAATTAAAAGAAATAAAACCAGTACAAAAACCGATTAACGGATTATACCCGCGTCCAGGAAGTACGAGCGAGTACGAGACATCAGTAATTACGTCAGAACCAGGACCAAGTACATCATCATCATACGCCTTTTCCCATGTTGGGGTCGGACCAGTACCAAGTACATCAAAATACAATCTGCCAAAATTAAATGATGAAGTACCATCAGTCTTGAAATTCGAAGACGATGTTCAACAATTAAACCAGTCTAAAAAGAAAACAGAGGGCCATCATCTTCAGGAAGATTGTTGCGAAGACATTTTGTGTTGCTATTGTTGTTCCGCTTTCGCAAACGAATTAGACGAAGTGTCGTGTTGTTCCGGTTCCGGCGATAATAATTATTGCGAAGATTGCGAGCTTGGCGGCGATAGCGACGAGGACGATAATGGGTCAATGTTCAGGTCTATGTTGTTATCATAGACTTAATGCTGTGACTATGTTGTTATCATAGGCTGTGACTGATAAACCTAGGTGCACCAAGCTATTTACAATAAGTGGAAGTCAAAAATGAGTTCAGAATGTTGAAGTTGGTTAAATTGACAATAATCACAAACTGTAGGCCAAGTTTACGCGTGAGCTTCAACACACATACTTTGATTTTCGGTCTATACCGACTAACGAGTAAGTAATTACGCCCAGGGGCGAGTTAGTGGTCACCAAAACCTCCGGAGTTATTCCAGTGTATTTCCTATGGAGAAACACCGGTGTTTTGGTGACCACTAACTCGCCCCTGGGCGTAACTATAGTCGGTTTAGACCGAAAATCAAAGTAACTTACATGTGTGTTGAAGCTCACGCGTAAACTTGGCCTAAAGTTATATACGCCTGACGTAGGCTACAGTTTGTGATTTTTCAATTTAACCAACTTACGAGGTATAGTCACCGCAAATTTCCGTTTTTTCAATTGGCGCTTCTATCGAAAGAGGGAGAAAATCACGCGCGCAAGGTGCTATTTGCCGCCTTTTGCAAAAAAAAGAAAAATTTTGCCGCCTTTTGCAGCTTGTCTCCATG
>JAQGBM010001817.1:0-10075 GCA_034698405.1 Symphylella vulgaris | reverse complement strand
TTTCGCAATTTTTCACAATCGGTTATTTTGCTTTAAAATAACTTTCTCAATTTTGATCTTTGAAGAAAACTAAATAGGCCTACACGATTATTATCTATATGTATTACTCTATTTTTATTATCTTAGCAGTTTCCCGGGAATACATACACTTTAACAAATATGCTATTATATAAGATAGTTATTGCTGATATGCAGTAGACATAATTCATAAGTGACACAGGTCAAAGAAGATCCATCGCTTTCGTTCGGACTCATCCGCTTTTACAAAAACAAAGCATTCCTCATTTTACTTTTGGTACATGAGCTCGTACAGTGCAATACAACACTATTTTGGAGTCTATTCGTATAAAGCGAAGTCAAATTTATCACAATTTTTTCTTGTAAATGACTTAGCAAAAAATTTTTGACTTTCACGTTTTTATCGCGAAATACATAGTTCCGGAACACATCTATAATAAAAAGTGAGAGGGAGCTAGGAAAAAATATCCTCAGACGTCTTCAATTCTTCAAGATCTAGTGCGATTATCGATCACTGTTGAAACAGTTATCCATGTTTTTGGGAACCATTTGTTTCAAGCCCCCTCTGCAAGTCAGTTTGAACGACAAGCCGTTGTGACCGGAAAATGATATATGGAGCCACCATTGCAGTATTTCATTCTGTACTCAAACTCTATAGCACTGAGGCAGCTCTTCCGTATTACGTATATACGTATACGTATATACGATTCGTCGTGAAGTCGTATGAGACTATTTTTCCAATGAGTTCTCTGATTGTCGCTATGGAGACGTGTCGAGCTATATAAGCGCTTTTCATAAGGATCGAGCAATACACTGATAAGAGATAAAAGTCCCAAAATAAACAGCGAACGAAATTTCTTAATAATAGAAAAAAACTTTTTTTTTTCTTTTCCCACTTTGTATTTGATGGGGGAAAATTTTTTTGAGGGAAGACAAAATAAAAGAATTTAAGCCAATATTATTGTATTGAAAGAAGATTTTTTAAAAATCCAAGCTAAAAGATAAAGCTAGTGTAACTTAATTTAATCTCTTGGTAGTGAGGTGTGATAATGTTTTTAATTTTTGTTTGTAAGAAGTAGGTATTGTATACAATGTATAAAATAGAAATAATAAAAAAATGTATACACATCAGTTTATAATAAGTACGCCTATAGTAGTTTGATTGCGGTTTTCGTTAATTAATATTTTATCATTAAAGATAACGAGTTACGTAGTTTTTAAAAGTTGTCCTAAAAAAAGTCAACCACAAAGTTAAGAAATAATATAGAAATAAGAATTTTTAAGTGTGAAGATTAGATTTTTTTAGTACCGCAATACGAGTATATAATAGTAGTATCATTCGAGTGGTTATGAGCGCAGGGTTGGCAATCACAGTAGAAAACACCAAAATTAAAATTAAATTTTCGACAATTTTTCATTTTTCTAGCCAATTCTTTCCAATTTATAGTCCTATTCTATTATTTTTTTTTTTTTACCTTCCACCCTTCCCCTTTTTTTCTGTATATAAGGGTGTGGGTGGGAGCGCAGGCTACAGGTGTCTGGGTGTGTGAGCCCACCCCCAGTGTTGGGTGAAACGACAGAAGCAGAAGAAAAATTTGAAAAATTAAAATGTTCGTAAACTTTTCACCCTCTCCCTCTCCCTTGTACCCCTGATGGTTGGTTTTTGCTATTATTGGTGTGTGGTTTTCAGCTCAGGAATCAGGGGTCCCCATTATTGTTGGCCCCCTACATTGTAGGGTATTCTGGGAATCCTACTCGAGTTTATATACCGATAGTACAGTAGGCTGTTACCCTAGTTACTGGAGCTGAACCTTCAACTATCCATCGTTGTCGCCTCTTATAAAAATATGATCTGTGTGTCCTAAGTTGGTCCTAATCTCTTTCACACTAGTTGGACAGACTGCCTCGTACGCCATGTGCCGAAACTATACACTTTCGGGGTCGATAATAAACGAAGAAAAACACCTCCAGCCTGTATTGAGTTGACCTTTCGCTCAAAACCGATAGCCTAGATGAGAGAACGTTGTTTCAGTTAATTGCCGAAAGTCAAAGCATTAATCATAGAAATTGAGTTCAGAAAAATGAATTACTTACAGTTTTTTAAATGATTTTACGAAAGATTAACATGAACAAAAGCAACGTTCATGGGACTGTTCATGGGAGCCGCCATGATTCTATATATATATATGCGTGTGCAGGAATTTCCAGGAAAAGTTAAAAAATAAACCATCCCCCAAACCATTACTAAATTAATCTAATTAAATTGCACAAAATAAAATCTCAAAATATAATTATCCATAATTAAAATACAATAGAATAAACTTAAAATCTAGTTGTCCTTATATATATGTATACACTACTAGGATCTCAATGGTTGCCTGTACACTAGAGCCCTGTACACAAAGGAGCCAAAGTCACTAAGTATTATTTTCCATGTTTACGACACGTTACGACGCTCCATCTCCCATTCAACTCCAAGCAAAAATGTGAAATGAAAATAAACAACGATCAAAAGTGCAATGAAATAACCAATAGAAACGTTGATTGATCAGCCAATCCAGTGTGTCTGTTTTCCCAGTAAGCACCAATAGAAAACAGAGTTAAGTCGACCAATGACAGAGCTAATACAGGTGACTAGTTTTAATCATGTGATGAGCCCTTCAGCCTCGAGCTAAGCGGATCGCCGATTGAGTGCTGTGCTTTTTCGTTAAAATAAAGAATATAAAACAGTGGAAATAAAAAAAAAGTGTGGTGTGGCGATTTATGAAGGTCTTTTGGAGTGATTAGCATAAGAATTGAGTAAGTAAATAAATCATTTTCTATTAGTTATTCGTGTTGAAAATATCTCGAAAATGTTGGAAAGTTTAGACGCTTCCATTGTTATGAACTATAAAGTCGCATTATTTTTGAATTAATTTTAGCTTAGTGTCTGTACCTTAATTATTATGGTATGCAATTTTCATAATATATAACCATAATTTAAAGAAAACAGAGAATAATTGAAGATGTATGTTACAGTAGGCCTATTTTCCCTAAAAATTCTTTTTACTTTTCAGTCGTTTGTGAACAATAGATCTACCGGAAACACGCTGCTGTAACTAGGTCACTTGGTCTCTCTGGGAAAAGAGCAACAGAGAGTGCAGTCAGCCAACACAGACACAGCTGACTAACAGCTGACTACAAAGTTTTAAAGGTAAATTGTTACAAACATTCATGCTTTCTGGTCAGCGATAGCTGTTGCCATAGCCATTGTTATGTTTTACAAGGTTGCTTGCTATTGTCGGCATTTGGATATCTAGGAAGCGTTGAGTCTTGGCAGCGGTCCCAGCATTGATTATGAAGAAGGGAAAGAGGCTTTGGTCTGTGATCGTGTGGTGTTTATCTGAATACATGCAGAACAAGCAAACGACAGGTGTAGGTGTAGGGTTTGCAATGTGCATTTTATTTCTTGTCCTTGAATCGTTATATGCTAACTGTTTTCTGTCTTTTCTCTTTTTAATAGTGTTTGCATATTTCAAGCAGTGGCGACGGTTGAGAGGGTATATAAAGAAATCGAAAAGGCCTGCTTTCTGCACAAATTCTTCATTTTCCGAATGAAAGCTGACGGATGAGGAGGTCTTGGTGAGTTATTTAATTTTTAATTATAAGCTTTTTTTTTTAAATAAGCTACAAACCCAGTATTTATGTACTTGTATTTTTTTCACTTTTTATATTTTAAGGTGATAGAAAAAACAAAACCCGCCGCTCAAATTTTTTTCAGAGTCCACTCATCTATTAAAATTTCTAAGTCCATTTATTGGTACTCTGAAATTTTTATAGATGGATGGACTCTAAAATTTTTAGCCAATAGATGAATTGACTTTGAAATATTTTTTTTTTTTTTTTTTTTTTTCTACTCACCCTATATATGGTAGTAAGGTGATAAAAACCAGCATTTTTGTATTAAATTTTTCAGGCCGCTACTGGTTTCGTCAGATCACGTAGGCTGAAAGCCAACTTGTTTTACACCGTTAGTTCACGTTGATGTCCTAGTGGACTCGAAATTGGTCCTTCGTTTATTTCTTCTGCCCTTTGCTGGATGTGCACTACTGGCCGGATTCGCTGAGAAGCCCTCCCCTCTACACCACAGTACCTGAGTATGGGTCGTCTCTCAAATTGACAATTAGCATTGGTTTGCTGGAGATTATATAATCTAATTGGTTGCGGGGTATGTTGCGGATGACGTCAGATGTGACACGCTCACACCTAAAAAGTGAATATAAACTCTGGTTGGCCCCATGTTAATTTCAGTGAGCGTTGGTGTTTGAACATGGATTTACTCGGATTCCTTATCTTTGCAGATGATATCGACTCGTGTAGGACCATCCTTTTCTGTCATCAATGGGAAAAAAAAGGAGCGTTTTCTCACGGTATGTATGTAGGATACTCTTTGATAAGGTAATATCTCTTTTGAAACAATTATCACTTTGTTACATTTATTCAATAAGTGTTGTTTTGACTTGGTTATAATGCAGCTTGCCTTTAATGCCGCATATTGTTCTCATTTTTCAATCTCAATTTCTCATTTTTCTATTCTCATTTTTTCTATCATTTTCTCATCATCGGTGTAACATAGATACATAATTAAAAATTCTTGGTTGTCTGTAAAATTGTAATTTTATTTGGCAATTTTCGAAGTGAATTGGGTTGTTAGGCAAGCTATTTTATTAGGCAATTTTTCGTATTGTTTGAGTTAGGCTTAAATATGTAGTTTCAAGCGAGAAAAGTGGGTAAAGCCACGTAAGCGTTTGATGCTATTTTTATTTGGGCAATTTTTCGTATTGTTGAGATGTTAGGGTTAAATATGTTGATCAAACAGGAAAAGTAGGGGTAGTATAATTACTGCGTTATTGTTCGATTTAAAATTTCACATTTTGGTTTGATTGCGCCCCGTGGAAATTTTTCTGAAAGGATTACCCGTTATTTAACTACATGAACATAGTGAACGTAAAAAGAAAACTTTTCGAAGACTGAAGATAAAAATACTGTATTAAGTGTATGAAATCTTTTAACTCTGGGGTGCAACGAGAGCGCTCTCTGAGCGAAACACGATATAATACGTGAAAACCTCAAACCCTGGACTAAAGAGAGCAAATTTGTTTTTTAAAATTTCCTACTTTACTTGATACCTCGTGTATTGAGTATCTCTTCTCTAGCCCCAGTTAAGAGATATCCGTGATAAATACAGCGGATTGCTGATAAAATATGAGTGGAAAATTTTACCCACAATGCATTTTAAATAAAGATTAAAAGTGTGGTTTCTTCATATTTATTTTTAAATTTAAACTTCTTTAAAGTGTACATGACTTATAATTATTTATAGGGAAAACAGTTGAGGTATTATAAACGACAACATAAGCCACAAGAACCATCCACTCCGATCCATTTTTTCTTCTGTTTGCGAAGATCCAAAGTTGCAGCATGGGACTCGGCCCTATACCCTTCCATCTCGTGTAGGTTAAGAGATAATTTTGCATTTGTAAATGTTTCCCTTTCTTTTTTTTCAGGAAAGCTCGCAAAATACGAAAAAGGATGAAGAGGGAGAATAATAAGAACAAGAAATTAACGCAACCCCTCCCTCCTTGTACTTCTTCTGTGTGTTCACCGCAAAGACATCCATTTTTATGTGTCCTGGAGTGTATCCAGAAGGGTTTAAAGAAGCAGATTGAAATATTGAATGTACATAAAAAATAAATGTTAACATAATTTAATTTAACAATTGCCTACTGCTGCCTGTTTTGTGTCTTTGTGACTGTGAAAATCGAAAAGATGGGGGAACCAGTCCCAAACCGCGGGAATCTTTTATGACAGGTCAGATCTCTATATAGGCCGTTTTAAACGGAAGGGAAAAGCTATATTGTAGGGCCCTGGATTTTCCCCGGTGAACTTGTTTCGCTGCATGGGAACTCACGTGGGTAAGGTGTGATAGTGCACCTCACAGATACTCTCCGATGAAGATTTTGATTTTATTTTGTAACACTCCTGCTAGTTATTTCGACAATAATTGTGGTAAGTGCACTTTAATTAATTTTCATAGTATACATTTACAATAAGATTATAGGGGGCCTTTTGTCTCCCTCCGGAAGGCATCCTGTTTCTTTCGTTCGTTTGTAATTCGTGCCCATCGTAAGAAGTCATTACATGGCAAATCATGCACAGGCTCATAGCAAAAGGGGCAGCGGGGGCTCAATTCGGCTTCCCTTAGAACCGGAATCGGATCATATAAATTATTTCTGTCTACATTGAGCTGGGTTACGGCCGGTATTGTGCTGTTGTAATTTTTGTTGTTTGGTGACATCCTTTTATTTTAGCTTTTCAAAGTGAAGGGTTTAAAAAAGTCCTTTTTTAAAGGTTATTTAGACGTAAATCATTGCCTTTATATAGCTTTCAAATTCAAATTTTAATACCCCTTGCATTCACGTCTACTCCCGAGCTAACTCGTGAAAATGTCCCACTACAGTACCAATGCTCGAGCAAATTTTTTTGTGGCGCTTGCTGCTGTAAAATCGAGGAAATAAGAGGCTAATAGCTCATTCGATCGCTGCGTGCTGAAACTGAAAGGAAAATAAATTGCAAATGGCGCCGTCCACTAATCAATATAAATAAAGAGAGCAGACCAACTTTCAAATGATAAATTGATGAATTTATAACTAATTTAGTCTCATTTAGAGTCGAATACTTATACCCGCAATATAGGAAAAGATTTTAGAATCTTATTTTGGGGCAGGTTTAAAAATGGCAAGAAATGTACTCATTTCTTGCCATTTTTACTGGTAGCCACTTTGTTCAGAACAAGAGTGTAGATGAATGAATAATCTCAAAGTAAGACTTTAACTCACACCATCAGGGCATGAGCGACTGTGGGTAGCCCAGAGTATTGAACATACTGAGGGGCAAGATTTCTTCAAATCCCTCATCCTCCGTTACTATATAAACGGACCCAAACCAGCGTAAACCAACAGTCGACGGGGAGCAACCGATGTGGAAGGATCTCTCCCATCTAAAACGAGTCTCTGTTGTTTTTTAAATATTATAATATTAAAAAAGAGAACATGGAATCATCTCAGAAGAAGAAGAGAAAAAGTCAAAAGACACATAACTTCGAAATTTTGGAAAGCTGTTTTAGGAGTAGAATTTCAACATGGATACATTCAAATACCGAAAGTGATTTAGATGTTACAAAATATTTAAAACATTTAGAATTAGATGTCGTTAACCTGTTGAAATCGGTCGAAAAGAGAAAAGTTGTAAAAGGTTTAAAGATAAATTTTGTTTTAACTCTAACCGTGCGGAACTTAGAAAAGGAACATGAATTTTTCATTGCCCTTAAAAACAAAGTAATTTCAAGTGAAACAGACTTGAAAGAATACTGGCGCGATTGCATAGCTGTGTTTCTAGCTAAATTTGAGGAGAAGAATTTTGAAGGCTCCGGGTATGCTTTGGATAAAATAAATTCGTTGAAAGTTAATATCAATCATTACGACCCCTTTTTTGGGAGTAGTTATATTAAATTACCAGATTGGGTTACTAATAAAAAAGCTGTTGTAAACGTTAAAAATGACGACGATAAATGCTTCTTGTGGTGCATTTTAGCAGCTTTATATCCAACAAAATCTAATCCTGCAAGAGTCTACCAGTATATATGTCACGAGAAGGAAATAAAAATGGGAAATATTCAATTTCCCGTTCAGGTCCGTGACATTAACAGATTCGAAAAATTAAACAACATCAATGTCAATGTGATTGGATTTGACGATAAATCAAAAGTGTTTTTCCCACTATACAACAACAAGGATGAGAGATACGCCGCCGGTAGAGTTGAAGTAGACTTGCTGTATTTCTCAAATGGGAAACAATCGCACTATTGTTTGATTAAAAACCTTAGTGCATTATTATCTGTGCAGATTGGCAAGAAATATGCAGCCCATTTACACTTTTGCAAGCGGTGTTTCTATTACACCCGTGATGAAGAAGTACTAAAGAGGCATAAAACATATTGTGTTGAAACAGCACGTTATGAAATTTCAAAGGAAAAAGTGCAGTTTACATCACACTGGAAAAAGTTAAAAATCCCGGTGGTTATTTACTGCGATACAGAAGCAATATTAAAATCATGCAGTCCCGGGACATCAAAACAAACCGAACGTTATCAGCATCATGAAATGTGTTCATTCTGCTTATACGTACACAGTGTTCATGATAACGTCATAAAGTACCCTGTATATTTGTACAGGGGAAAAGATGCCGCGATTAAATTGTCTGAAGCTTTGTCAAAATACATCAGGGAAATTTACAAAACATTTAAAATTAACACTCCAATGGAAAAATTAACGACCCAAGAAAAGGAAGATTTTCATGCGGCAACAAAATGTTTTATTTGCCAAAACGAATTTGACGATAAAAACAAAAAGAAAGTTCACGACCATGACCATTACACCGGGGAATATCGTGGGCCCGCTTGTAACGCGTGCAATTTAAATTACAAGAATCCTAAATTCATTCCAGTAATTATGCATAACCTATCCGGATATGACTCCCATCTGTTTATTAAAGAGATTGGTGCAACGAGAATCATCCCGAGCAACGAAGAAAAATATATTTCATTCTCTAAATCAATTTTATGCGAAAAAGTTTTAACAGACAAAGGGAAAGAGAGGAATGTATACCTTAGTCTTCGTTTCATTGATTCTTTTCGATTCATGAATAGAAGCTTGGACGAGTTGACATCAAATCTGGACGAGGTAAAGATTGCGAAAAAATTCTTGCCTACAGTTCATCGGAAAGGGGTGTTTCCGTATGATTACGTAGACTCTTTTGATAAATTTGAAGAAACAAAATTACCATCACGTGCTTCTTTCTATTCGAAATTAAATGACAGCGAAATTTCCGAAGAAGATTATAAAAGAGCGCACGATGTTTGGGCTGAAAACGACTGTAAAAATTTAGGCGAGTACAGCGACATTTATTTGAAAACAGATACGTTGTTACTCGCTGATGTTTTTGAGAATTTTCGTTCCACATGCTTAGCTGCTTACGAGTTAGACCCTGCATATTATTTCACAACTCCCGGGCTGTCGTGGGACTGCATGCTTAAATTTACAAAGGTACGTTTGGAAATCCCACAAGATTACGACATGATTCTCTTCTTTGAGAAAGCAATTCGAGGTGGTATTTCACAGTGTTCTGGACGATATAGCAAGGCAAATCATCCTGGCCTGAAACAAAATTATGACAGTTCCAAACCGAATGAATACATACCTTACTTGGATGCCAACAATCTGTATGGTGCTAGTCTTAGTGACATGTTACCGGTTGGCGGTTTTCAGTGGGTTGATATTGATGATGAAGGGTGGAAGGGGGGAGAAAGAGATGATATTGGCTACTTTTTAGAGGTAGACTTGGAATATCCAATCGAATTGCATGATGCGCATAACGACTTCCCTCTCGCCCCGGAAACCAAATGTCCACCGGGTTCCAAGATACCAAAATTGTTGTGTCATTTCGATAAGAGAGAAAAATACGTTGTACACTACAAGAACTTGAAATTCTACCTCGAAATGGGCATGAAATTAAGCAAAATTCACCGAATTTTAAAATTTGATCAATCACCGTATATGAAGGAGTATATCGACTATAATACTGAATTTCGTACAAAGGCTAAAAATAAGTTTGAGCAGGATTTTTTCAAGTTAATGAACAACGCGATATACGGCAAGAGCTGTGAAAATTTGAGGATGAGACAAGACATACAATTATGCTATAAATGGGAAAAAGAGGCGCAAAAATATATTAACAAACCCCACTTCAAATCTAGGACCATCTTCAGCGAAAATTTTGCTGCTATCCATATGTACAAGAAGAAAATCACGTTTAATAAACCCATTTACATTGGGGCAACTGTCCTTGAGCTCTCCAAACTCCACATGTATAATTTCCATTACAAAGTCATGAAGCCTTATTTCAAAGAAGACATTGAAGTTCTTTACGGGGACACTGATAGCTTTATCTACCGTATTAA
>JAQGBM010001816.1:0-10075 GCA_034698405.1 Symphylella vulgaris | reverse complement strand
AAATTTTGATATTCCGCCATCTTGGACGCCATTATATGTCATACGAAATTTGCCGTACCACTGTGCTGCCTTGTTTAAAATATTTTTACGCAGTTGATCGCTCGTAAATTTTGATATCAATTAACCCAGGATGGCCTACGTACCCTATAGGGCACTACATCGAGACGCCATTTTGTTCTTTACACTTTTTTTTGCTTTAGTCACTGTTGGAACAGCCTCGAACTCCAGTCTCTCCCTATTGGAAAATCCAGTACGGTACTTTACAATGAATATGGATTATGGCTAATGGTTGATTATGACTCGCATAGCAAGAATTGAAAATACTGCGAGCACGTCTTTATTTTTTTCCTTTTATTGAATTCGTAATAACTTATTTGATTTTTGTTATAAATTTTATAATACAACTTACAATTATCTGCACAAGGCCGCCATTTTGTTCTGATTTTTTTCCATATGATATGGATAGCCTACTCACTGAGTAGGCTATATCCGTCTCGATGTAGTTCCCTAGCCTTAATACGAGTATGTGCATGTCAATATCCGTTCAAGCAAAGATACAATTAAGTTATTTTAAAATCTCACATAGTTTTTTTTTCCCATACGTATTATGGCGGATTCTGACGTCAGAAATATCGTGTACTTCTTCTTATCTTTAAGTTTGTCAATATTAATTTTCAGTTATCTCAGAACTTACCGGAAATTCATCCCAACTTTCTTCTGCGCAGCCGCTTCACCAACTTTTATCTCGTCTTCTCGTTCGTCAGGACATTCTCTACGTCACCGACGATACACTGCGTAAGATCTCATCTCTGAAAATTAAGAATAACATTTTTAAGACACCCTATATAGTTCATAAATATTATTATTCGACCACCCTTTTTAATTTTTTTTTTTTCAGCCAAACACACCAGAGACGTCGTGGACAGATTCTTGTTGGAAAGTCCACGCGTTACCGTCGCCAGATACGAAGATCCGCCGATGGACTTGGTAAAATTAAAATTATACAGGGTGTTGCATATAAAAAAATGAATACAGGGTGTTCAAACAAAAAATTATACAGGGTATTTCATAAAAAGTATAAAAAATTGTACAGGGTGCCTTCTTTAATATATTATACAGGGTGTTTAATGTAAAACATTATACAGGGTGAGCCATATAAAAAATTCTAAACTTCTTTCGTCATTATAACATCATCATCATCCATGAGTTTAATTTGCTTTGCAGCGTTCAACTATATCTCCGCTTCGAACAAACTTTCTTCATTTTCCCTGTTGCCTGCCATTTTTCTATAGTTTCATCCCTTTCGTGCCTAGATCATTTCATACAGCATCCTCCCATCTTCTACGGGGTCGTCCTCTACCTCTCTTTCCCTCCAACTGACATTTAATAACTGTTAAATTCTTTTCGTCATTATACAGGTTGCGCTAAATCTACACAACTTGGCGCTTCACTCTGTTCGAAAAACGGATATTCTGATTGGCTGCGACGATACCGAAAACATTCTTGCCCAGGTTTTTTTTTTTTAGAAAATTTTTAGAAACATTTTGGCGGTAAATTTAAAATAATAATAATTTTTTTAAGATAAAACCTATGAAAGCCATGAGACGTCATCTCAGTTACGTCATACTGAGTCACGCCGATGACGTAATTGATGCCGTAGAACCGTATTTGTACGAAGAACTCAATCTGTTCGTGGCAGTTGTGACGTCAGAGGTATTTACCTACGTCATAAAAGCCCATATGATTTATTAATTTGTATTTAACACCATTAAAGATGGAAGATGGTGAGATGCCGAACGTCACGTGCTACATCTCGTGGACCAGTCAGAACGGAACCGGAGCCACCAATCACCTTAAACTTTTGGGAATGTGGACTCGGGACTCGGAGTGCGAACCTTTTCCAGAGTTCCACGACAGGACGCTCCAGTACCAAGATTTTGGCGGAAGGAGACTCACGACCGCTTCCGTTACTTCCGTAAAAATCGATAAATAATAATAATCGATATTTTTATATTAATATTCGATTATTAATCGATAAAATAATTGATCGTTTTTATTATATTTTCGTATAGTTCGAACCTTTCATAATGCAGACGAGGATGACAGGCGAATGGGAGCCCCTAGATGGCGTGGATTTTCGAATTCTCTGGACCCTGGCGAAAACACTCAATTTCCAGTAAGAATGTATTAGACACAAAATGGCGGACTAATTATAAATAGCAGGAAATATCTTTTTTTGCAACCTCTGCAGATCACAAGTTATTGTTCCGCCGGACAACAATTTCGGAATCCCATATCCAAACGGAAGTTGGAACGGGCTAGTGGGAATGGTTGACAGAAAGGTAAATGATTAGGCTACACTCTAGACTCTAGAGAATATGGTTGCCATTATACCAGTTATCGATCGCCATTTTGAAATTTTTTAAATGTCATATTTTCTTGCTCTATTTTAAGGAAGTGGATTTTGGAATGTCGTCCATGTCGGTTACCCTGCGCCGACTCCAGGCCATCGAGTTCAGCACCCCGTACGCCATTGACCCCCTCTGCATCTTTACGAGGAAACCCGGCGAGAAACCCAGGACCCTCATCGTTTTCAAACCGTTCCAGTTCGAGGTATGTGCAAATTCGTTTGTCGGCCGCCATTTTGTGTCAATGACTCGGCAAATTTCATTCCGTTGCTCTAAATAGCTCTGGATCACCCTGGGGATGACGATATTGACAGTGGGTTTCCTCATAGCCCTGACGGATCGAATAAGCGCCTGGTACTGTACCAGAACAGAGCCGGTTGGACTGGATGACCTCCTCTTCTGGACAAACTACTCGGTCTGGTACTCGTTCACAACTCTCATGTTGCAAGGTACAAAATTAGTGCCTATTTACCGTAGTATTTATTCACAACAACCTGTCGACCCAGGTGGACAAACCTAGAATGCGCGATATACGTCGATCGAATGGCATCGACTCCATAGGCAGTCTCGCGTGCCAGATCCTTGTACAAGGGTCTGGCACGCCATAGGATGATTTCGAGATTATGCCAAATCGATGCAATATCGCTTAATGGTCTGTCTACACATTAGCAATAGCAGTTTTTGCCGCAAACTGTAAACTGCTACGTGAAACGTCGATTCGCCCATATCTATATCATCAGCTTACTCTCCCAAGACTTCCAAACCTCGAAAATGTCTCTACACCTCCATTTCCCCCTCTTCTTCCTGCGTCCTTGAAGACCCATACCGTCACGTGTTTACCTCATACACAGGGTGTCCCAGTGTGTCCTATAAACATGCTATAAATTTTCGTACTTTATTCACTATCACCAAGAATGGATTTTCTTTGTGTTTTACTCCCAATTTCTTTCAGAAGCATTACAGATGCGTTCTTCGTAAATAATAGGTTCACTTGGTTCGACTAAATTTTCATGTTCTTTTTGAGATTAAGTTTACGCACTCTGTTGCTGAATAGCCAGTAGCAGACAAGCTCTCAAAATTCAGATTAGCCAGGTGCACTTAACACTTGATTCGTGTCTGTATACTCCGAACCTGAGATTTCTGCTCTGATCTCAAGATTCTCAGCCCATGCAAGCAAGTGAACCTAATGTACTCTAATCACTATTTTCCTTCATTTCCTTCAAAGTGTCGGCACAGCAGCCAAAGGCCGTGAGCGGCAGATTCATGATCGTAATCTGGGGTGTCAGTTCGAGCATCTTTATCACTTCGTACGGGAGCAACCTCCGCTCCTACCTCATCTTTCCCCTCATGGAAGACTCCATCGACAAGCTGGCCGACCTCAATCGAGAGGTGCTGTCCGGAAAAAGCACTTGGGGAACGCTCAAGAACTCGGCGTTCGAAACCCTGTTCAAGGTAAGGGAGGGTATTAGTTCGAAGAAGCCAGCCCCAGTGGTTAGCGCGCTTGCCTCCGGAAGGTCCGCAGTTCAAAATGGGGATGGTAAGAATTCCAGGGTGAGTGATATTCTTGAAGTGTCAATGGCTCTTTCGGATGAAAGTTTAAACTAATTTTACACACTCTAGGTGGAACCATGGTGGAACCCAGACACAGATAACATATAAACTTATAGTAAGAAGAGGATCTCATTGACGTAATTTTTGAGAATGAGTAAGGATTTACACATCCACTTATTCTTTCTCAATTACGTCACTGAGTTACTCTTCTTTCTCTCCTTTCTGTTTCTGGGTTCTAACCTCTATCTTCTATTACTTTGGTTTAAACCGAGGTCTTGTGTGGATCCCCCTTTTGCATTCTGCACATTAAATAAAGAACCACCCTCTAAACAGGTTTATAAATCCTGTCCCTGAGGCAATATTCAAATCTCACCTGTCGTCGGGTTAAGATTACCTTCGTTGTCACTTGCCTCTACATTAAAAATCACATCAATAAACAATCGGAAATTCGAAGAGAGCAGTTACCGTACCCTATTGGATCACTCTGTAATCTATTGTTGTTGTTCTGCAGGAAGCTTCAGGTGGATATTATAAATCCCTCTGGGACAAGATGGCCAAGTCGTGGGACAAGAGGGGCTTTACCCAACCGCAGGCCTCTAAATTCCTTGGAAAGAAAAAGTACGCTATGGTTCACAGCTGTACCATAGGATACGCCTTAATGTTGGCCAATCACAAGGAGAAATTCTACATGTCCAAGAGCAACTTCTACTTCCGGTCTGTCGGCATGGTGATGAGGGACGGGTCTCCTTACATTCCCACATTCGACAGGTTGTAAGTATAACTTTTCGTTTACATTTTCGCAATATTGAGAGTTTGGGAGAAACTTTACAAAGAGGAGTACGTCCCTTTTAATGTCTCTAAATACGGCTAAAATTCACTTTCTGTAAAATACAGTCGGCTTCTGGTTTATCTTTAGGTGCTAAACAGAAACAGGACAACTCCGTCCACCTGACTTGGAATTATCCAAGTTAGGTTATGAACAGGATACATTGATTGCATGATTGATTGATTGATTGATTACAAAGAGGCGAAAGACAACTTACTGCAAGAGACGGAAGGCATTTAGTGTCGTCTGTACTTTCCGCCTCCTATGGTCCTATCTCTTGCAGTTCTCTCGCCCATACCTTTGTCTCTCGCCTCTTTGTATTTTAAACTCAAGCTTAGAGCTGCGTCACCTATCGAATGAGAAATAAATTGAGGGATTGCTCCCATCGACTTCTAGATTGAGAGTGATCACAATTCGGTCATTTATTTTAATAAATTACAAATTGATTTAAATATACGGGGTAGCCTGGGTAGGCTAGATATTGCAAAATAAAATGACCCAATGGAAAATCTCGGAATGGAACTAATTTAAAAGTTTTAAAAAACCGTTTCAACCATTATCTTCTACATACGGTAATTATAAAAAGTTGAGATTCAATCCCTCAAATTTGCAGTGCATTATGGGAGATTATACTAGCGATAGTAGCGATCCAGTGGTGGCTTGGGTTAAAAACAGTTTCTCCCAAATAGACCGAAGTCAGATGAGCAAATGTCTACAAATATGGTGTGCTTAATGTGCCGTTACCAAGGTTGGTATAGTGAAAATTCTCCATACCGGATATAGATAACAACAGTCAGCTAACAGTAAGTTACAAAAGCACACCATATTTTTAGACATTTGCTCATCCGACTTCCGGAATTCGGTCTATTGTCTATTCGACATTCACTTTTCACACATTCCTGTTCGAATCCTGAAGGTGCATGGACATAACCATTCTAGCATTCAGCAAGGATAGAGATAATTAAATGCCTTAAGTCGATTCAGAAAGTTTGAATGATCGTTTTGCAAAAATCCCAATTTTTTTATTTATACAGCGTGAAGCGAATGGTTGAGAGTGGATTGGTGAGACACTGGACCGGCGAAATTGGATTCAACGCCGAAATGCAGGCGAGCAAAGAATCAGGCGGCGGGGAAGAGGTGTTCAACGAGGACGAAGCGACTGCCCTAAAACTCGACAGTTTCCAAGGAGCATTCTTCATGCTCATCCTCGGTTACTTTATCAGTGGTCAGTTATTACAATTTACGGTAGATATATGCTTTATACCGGGATGTTTTTTCACAACGGAAAATAGCACCTATCGTCCTATCCTCTAAATACAGGCGCTGATGAAAACATGTTTCAACATGCAGCGTCTCCTCTTTCTTATCTTTTCATCAGCGCCTGTATTAGAGGCTGCTTCCGTTGTGAAAAAACATCCCGGTATAAACCATATATCTACCCAATTTACACATTATCATGACCATGCGCAACTCGCCACAAGTAGACGCAACCTCACAGTCACAAATAAATTGTTTTTATGACTACAGTCGATGTGGGGTCAAAGAGAATGATATTCAAAGTTAATTTCCAATCTCCAAAAAATGAAGTTGCGTCGTCGTCGACTTGTGGCGAGTTGCGGCGAGCGAATGAAATCGAGCCATTAACTTAACATTTCATGTGCTACATTTGCTTTAATTTTCTACGCTGACCATACGCATAATACGCAAAACCAGAAAACTGAGTTTTCTCTCGCTCTAACGCATGAGAGAGCCACTGCGCGCGGAGTGTGTCTTCATAGGAGTGCAGCTAGCAGCTATATAATATGAACACACTTCTGGGATGGCGCAGCCCACGATTTGCGCTGTGGTCTTCCGTATTCGTAGCCTTCGTGAAATTCCCGATGGCTACGGCATGTGTCTGACCACGATATTATAACTGGAGTAAAAACTATGCCAGGAATGCGACACCCCAAGATTGGGTTATTAAATGTATTTATTTATCTTTTCAGTAACTGGATTTTTGGGCGAGAAATACCATTTTCGAAAGAAGACTAGAAAGAAGATTTCCGTACTGCCACCATTTTACTTCCCGCCTTTACCCTTTCGATATGACAAAAAGATCAGCAACAACATTAACGCTCCGTTTCGAGTCAGAGTGATAAATATCGATCAAAAACTGCCGACGAAGAATAAAAAGAACAATAATTATTATAAGAATAAAATCCAGCACAGATCGATATTCGAATCGATTTGGAAATTTAAATCGAACTAAATGGATCTGGTCGTGATGGGGGTTGAAGATATTCATTCGTCGCGACGAATGAATAAGTGTGATATTGACATAGGCCTATATTAAAACCAGGAGACATAACTTATTGTAGCAAAATAATATCTATATGTTTGATAAAATTTCAGTCTATGGCTAACTATTATGGCTTATCTATAGACCAAATCCACGAATGTAAACATAAACAATAGTTCCGCTCAGTGCGCATGCTCCTGTGAGAGCAGATATACTTCCGCTCAATAGTTATTGCGCGTGCTTCAAACCGGAAGTATCGCTGCTGTCGTAATCGTGGATTTGGTCTAGGCCTATACAAATTCTATACGGAGTCAATACCAAACATAGATATTATCAATCGACGACTTAATAAGTTTGTTGAATCATGAAGCTACATAATACCTAAGGAGCATAGATAGAGAGGAGGTGTGCTAATACATAGGCTTGCTGGCCTTCGCTAAGCCTAACGCCGCCATCTTTGGTCCCATACATTCATACATTTAGTAGAAGCGTCTTTCTAAACATTTAAAGAAAACATTTTGTAGAGGCACACCCAACAAGTGGTGTTTAATGTTAAAATTTAATAAATTCCATTACAAATTCCCTGCATTTGAGGGACTCGAAATTCTCACCAAAAAGTTCTAAAAAAAGAAAGGAAAATACCAAAATACGAGTTGTTGCCATTTTTCATAGTTAGATATTAGTTTATTTTTTCCCTTCTTTTCGGGGATTGAGACATAGATAGAGATAACACAGATTGTGAGTAAAAATGGCGGATAGTAAACATGGCGGATGAGCACACCCTCTCTAATCTAGTACCTTAGTTACGTTACGTTAAGTTAGCGTAGCTTGAAACGGTATCCTGAAATTATTGCACACCCTTATCGTCCCTTTAACTGCACAACTTGCAAGTACTACGGACAAGACAATCTCATTCTATAAGGGGCATTCATATTCCTTTTCACAGTTCAATAAACGGAGACACATATCGCACAGTCATAAACTGACTGTTACTGGATGACTAGTATGATATGTGTTTTTGTTTATTATTCATCTTATCTCCGCAGCATTACAACATCTCAATGAACTGATGATGGTTAAAAGAATCCGCTGACAGAAAAGAGTTATTAGAATGAGCGATAAGAAAGAAAGAAATTACTCTTTCACGCCAGCAAAATTATGTTTCCTGTGTTGCTTGAAATCAAAATTATTGAGACATTTTCAAGTTAGTTCGATGTAACGAAATCAAAATGAACTTTATAAAGTTCGAATAAGTTCAGAAATATTTTTTCCAGGTAATGTTCATTGTTCATTTGTTCAGTGTTCATGAATATAGACTCCGAGTGAAAAATGTTGAAAAAATATAAGACATTATTTTAAATAATTATCCTATAATGGGCCTATAATAGTAGGCTATATTTTTCTTAAAACTTCAATTTTGTAAATAAGTTATATCTCATACTGGGTTTAGCGGATGGGTGGATTGCTCAGTTTAGTGTTAAGCCGGGACTAAGCTCGAGCGTGCGCATGTGACTTTAGTCCAGGTATAACACTAAACCAGACTTGAGCAACCCACCCCCATTGAAATAAGTTAATAACAAATCTCGAACTCGAATTTTTAGATTCCAAACTCGACATCGAGTTCTGAATTATTCGAGTTCGAGTGTGATAAAAAAATATTTAAAAAAAAAACAACTCAAAACGTTAAAATATTATGAAATTGCGAGTCCAAGATACAAAAATATGCAATTTTTTTTCCTTCAAAATTTATAAACAGCATAATCTAACATAACTTACTATATTATTTTTAGATTTAATTTACGCCTTTAACTTTTAGCCTCAGAGCAAAGAGTGTGAATTCTTGTTCTTGACATTGAAATTTAGAGAACGTGCAGTTTTTGAACTGACGCAATAGGCGACCGGAGAAGGATTTTTTTTTTGGATATATATTTTTGCCAAGAGACAACCGTAATTCATCGGTACATTATCCATGCATATACTCTCAATCCTCCTGCCTCACAATCAAGCATGCCAGATTCCGCCGAGGAGAATATTTTACATCTTGCGCAACAACAATATTTATACAAAAAAAATTATAGCTTAGCTATAGAGTCCACAACATCTGGAACTTATATGTAAAGCAAAATAGAGCAAATTGGCATTTATAATAAGAGGATTCTCAAGTTACGTCTGCTGCTATTATTGTATTCGATTTTTGATTAGAAAAATGTGCTGGCTTTTTAGGTTGAGAAAGTTAAAACTAGTTAAAGGTCATAACACATATTTTATTATATTATTGGTTTATTTATTATTATATTATTAGTTTATTTATTATTATATTATTAGTTAATTTATTATTATTATTATTATCAGTGGCGGAACTTCAAAATGTGGGCCCCACCGCAGGAAATCAAACGGGGCCCTAGCCCTCCCCCCTCCCCGCCCCCGAGAGTGCTTCATGGGCGGAAGTATTTTTTAGGGAAGGTAATAATTGAAATTTTTGCATTCTTCCATAATATTTTATTTAAATGAACACATGGGTCAACAGGGGGCGTTTTTTTTTTTTGGGGGGGGGGGGGGGGTAAAATGTAAAATTATTGCATTTTTCCCATAGCATTTTAGACATTTTTCCAAAGAAATCTGTGGCTGTGGGCCCCTCAAGCCTGTAGGCCCCACCGCGCCAAAACACATTTTTTGGTAGTTCCGCCACTGATTATTATCAGTTTATTTAATAATTAATATTTTTAATAGGCGTTAAAGTTTTAGGAAAATAAGGTGGCTGATTTTGTAAGGAAAGGTCCCATTGGATTTAAATTTAAATTGAATTTCAATAAAATAATCATGTAAAGCTTAAGGGGTTACAATTCAAGTTTTCGCGCCAAAACACATTTTTTCGAATAATTTGAAAATGACGCAAAATTTTGAAAAAGTACGAAGCAAGTTAGGGACAGCAGAAAGTTGATTTTACGTCATTTCAAAACAAACCCGAATGAAATCGGAGAAAAATGAAGGCGTGACCGGTAAAATACG
>JAQGBM010001815.1:0-10075 GCA_034698405.1 Symphylella vulgaris | reverse complement strand
CCAAATTGCACGAGAACGTGCAAAAATCCAAGAAATTACATAATTTTCCCGCGATTTTTGATTCATTTTAACTTGACTCTGACTTTAATAATATGTAACCCACATGGGTCGCCGGAATAGCACCGAACGACTTTAAGTTCGAACGGAATACGAAGTAAGTTGGCCAATTTTAACTTCGAACGGGCAATTAAATTCGTTCGGTGCTATTCCGGCGACCTATAATAGCTTCATAATAAATATATACGATTCAGGAATACGCTAAGGGCGAAAAATGCGATACTAATACTAGTTTTCATTTTCCTACACTATTAAAGCATGAGGCCAAGAAAGAGCACTTGTTTTTTTTTTCTCTCAGTTTTCCCTAACCGCGTTCCTGAATTAGGACCCATTGTCAAAATCCTAATCAGCGGACATTAAAAAATAATTAAAATTTACCTTTTTAGCTTGCTCTTTCGTACCATCCATGAGCTGACCGGTTTTTGCGTCTAGTCCAAGTTGACCTGATACGTAAAGCGTGTGGTCCACTTGAACTGCTTGACTGCAAAATCGACGAATAGAATGATTATTATGAACTGCTGTAGGTCCAATCCAATGCATTGGGATATTCTTTAAAAAAAATATATAGGGTAAACTGTCCTATTATTGGCAGCCCGCCCCCCAGTTTATATTGGCAACCATTGGGTTTCTTGTATTTTTGTTAGTTTTGATGAAAGCGCCAATTTCTAGAGAGTGCCAACAACTGGGTTTTTAACAACTTTTTTGTTTGTTTTAATACTATAACATCTTAAATATTGTAGAAAAACCAATATTTGAAACCGATTTTCAGAAAGCTTATAATGTCTATGCTCTAAAATCTGGTGATAATACGTTTTTGTTTTTTTTAAACTGCAACATATTGCATCCCATGGGGAAATTAAACATCTACCTAACTCCTTAAAGTGCCAATAATTGGGTGATTTACCCTACCTGTATGGTCCAATAGCTGCAGGTGCTAGAGTTGAAGTTACTACTTTTCGTATAATGTTGCTCATTTTTCTTTCGAACTTGTGAACCAACTTCTAGAATAATATCTTCACACTGCTTGCTTTACGACCTATTATCAGTATTTTTATAAGCACTGTTACGTACCGTACTAACTTATCTTATAACCGAGATCTAAGTTATTAAAACGCACTAATCAGCTGATTTCCGTATAAAGTGGCAATATCCTGGCAAGCATATTTGTTTTATTTGTGCAATCACTCAAAAGTGTATTATTTGCCGATGTGACGAAAAAAATAATTTTATGTTTACGCAACTGGAGGCTTGGGAAAAGCTGATCGTGATCAGGTGAAAGTGAAAACATAAAGTTGATATTTGAATTTACCGCCCAGTTTTCGACTAAACTTTTTAACAAGCGTTTTAGGTATAGGAGATTAGCAGATTCTGCTTTGGCTTTTTAATTCCATTCAGTGTAAGTTACGAACCTAATAAAGTAATGTTCGTGTTTTAGCCATTTTGTATAAAAAAATATAAAGGTACAAATTTCAGAATGATGCGTTTATTTTATTTTACCCGAATTTACCAATTTCGGAAAAGGATGTATTTCCAAGCGCCGTGATGAAAAAGCTGTCTGCTCTGCTGCTGCTGTAAATGCGAAAGAGGAACACAGTCACTTTTTCGTGCAAAAGTAGTTAAAAATGATATTTTGGGATGACGAAGCTCTATTTTTCCCGGGATATATTAGTGACTAACATATTTTTATACTTTAATAACCAAGTTTGAAGTTGTTTGTTGTAGAAGATTGCCTTGAACTCTTAAAAATGAAGTTTGATGATGGCAGTAGTTAGGCTTAAAAGATCAGCTGTAAAAGTTTGTTATCTGCGGTGTTTCTTAAAAAATGTAAGGTAACCGGATGACTTATGATTTTAATTTCACATTATATAAATGATTATAAAAACAATGCAGCCCCTTGAATGGTTAAAAAGGTTTAAGAGAGGCCTTGACGGCTACATATCTTACAGGAAGGCCTTCCTTATCATCATAATATTTTTCCTCTGTCTCCTTTACTCGGGACCGTCCATATTTAGGTGGTTATTTGTGAATAAACTGCCTCACTTTGATTCAAATTCTAGATGCATTCACGATCTTATAGATCATTACGTGAGTTACATAGACTCTGCCGATCTCAGTGTCAGAAAGAACGATGGAGATGAGTTGACTGAAAACGAATACGTTCCCTTCTTGGGAAATGGAAAAATCGGCATTTCGATACACGGCGGGGGCGAAAAAACTCTTTTGATCAAATCCAAGCGCTTACTCAACGTGCCCGTCCCGTACAGTCCGATAGTTTCGACCGAGATTGAGATGTTTAGTACGAAAGAAGCGACCGTTCTCCACTTTGCCTCCGGTCTAGCGTATCGGTTTCAGTGCATGGCCCTTCCTACGATGAGCGCCTACGTTCAGCACACTTACTATGCACACAGGACAATCCCCTCTATTCTGGTGCAAGACATAACGATACGAAATCCCAGTGAAAATGCCATAAACTTGCAGCTCAAGCGGTTACTCGGCCACCGTTGGCTCGGTTCGACGAAAGTGAGCGAAAAGATGGACTACACGCCGGACGGAATATCGGTGACCACGGGAAAAGTGGAAGATCCTGAGAATCCAAACCTAATTTATGCAATAGCAATAGCAACAAACAAAATACCCAGTAGCATCAACGCAAATTCGGACAATTCGCGCTACTTGCACGTCGTGACGAGCGTGCACTACGAAGGTCCCATCGATCCGAGGACCTACGATTCCAGCATCTTACGCGTTACCAAGAAGGCAAAGCAGGATCTGGAATACGCCCTGAGCGTACCAACTACCAAATTGAAAGGAGATCACGTCAGCGTTTGGCAGCAGTTGTGGAGTTCTGGTTTCAGCATCAGTAATTCGTTGCTGAAGGGTGCCCTGAATGGGGATAAGATTAACGCTACGATATACTACGTTTTATCTCACTCTCCTTCGCCGGTCCACGAAGTAGACGTAAGTAAACAGCAAAAGGAAGAACTCGTCGCTCTCCTCTCGAACCCCGATCGTTGCTACCAGCAGGGTCATCACACCCTGCAGGCCGCGACACTCTGGTCCAATTTGAACGACGTTGAAAGCGTGAATCGCGTCGTGGGATATTGGCTCCTTACCTTGAGCAAACAGGGTTGTCAGACGATGATAGGCGCCGGCGCGGACGGGGTTCTTCAAGCCATGATATTGAGCTTCGGAGGCTTCAAGTTTGCCAATGATCACCTCGAGTTTCTCACACACCCAAGTGATTTACACAGAGACTATCACTTTAGACGGATCAGCTACGGCAACGCGACTCATTTGAACATTAGTGTGGTGGTCGGGGAAGATAACAAAGCTATCATCTATGTAGCCCTGGATCGAAGTGATAGAAACTATTACGCCTGTGATGCCGGGTGTCTCGATCCCCCTGTGCTCTTGGGGACCGATAAAAAACAATTTCCGGTTAAACTGACCAATCCCGTGACGTCCGTTTTATACATAACCGCAGATAGGGAACACATGGAGGTTTTGAAACACACCATCCACGTGAGCGAGGTCGCCGAGGCCCCGGCCCACGAACACCACGTTTTGGCCCTGCACCGGCACGGTCATCATTTGGGAGGGCTGCCCCCCATGTTTTGGGCAACTATTATTTTTCTAGTCGTCATATTCCATTTATTTTTATTTAAACTGATATATAATGAATATTTTACTGGAAATGAAAAAATTCATGCTAGATACACTTTGTGAAAAAAATATAAATTTTAAAGGGGGCTTCCATAAAGGACGTCCGCAAAAAAATGCAAATTTTTTGACCCCCTCCCCCCTTGTCCTGTGGACATAAGTTACATAAAATAAAACCTGATAAAACGTAACTTACAGTGGCGGAAAGTCTGCCACCGCGGCTGCGGTGGGGCCCACTCAGACTTCAGGGGCCCACAGCCACAGATTTCTTTGGCAAAATCTATGAAATGCTTCAAAAACACGTAAATTTCTTTAAAAATTTCGCCTCTGGCGGGCCTTGTTGGGTTGATTTCAATCAAAAATTGGGAAAAAATGCAATAATTTTACATTATACCAAAAAAAAAATCGCCTCCTACTGACCCATGGTACTATTTAAATATTATGGAAGAATGCATTAATTTTAGATTATTACCCTTCCTAAACAAAAATTTCCTCTCCGTGGGGGTGGGGGGTGCCGTGAGATTTCTTGCGGTGGGGCCCACAATTTGAAGTTCCGCCACACTGGTAACTTACAAAATTCCTAAGCCTGTTTAAAATCGCTTTCAAACGCTAATAATTAATTTGTAGCCTATTAATTTATAACCCCCCCCCCCCCCGACTTGCTTGCGGACGTCCTTTATGAGAAGTGTCGCAACTGAATGCAATATCGTCGATTTGTACTATGAAAAATAGGGTAATTATTTATGGTCTTAGTTGAGAGATTTTATTGATATCATGGAATAATGATATTTTTGTGTGTTAATAACTTATGTAATTATTCATAATAATAATGTGTTATTACAAGTTTAATATTTTCAAAATATTTAATTGAAAAATTGTCTTTTGTTACACGAGTAACTTAGAATTTGAATTTCCCACCACCCAGCTGTTTTCTGCTGGAGTGCACTCCGCGTAGGTTTTAGTGCATGTGCACTTAAAGGAGTACGGAAGTACGCACGGTATATGATGGGAATTTTTATTGCACACTTCAGTATCATAATAATGTTAGACAATTATTTTTATGAAATTAATAGGAGACACGTATAATATTATTTTTATCCTTCATTATTTTTGGATCAGAAGGATGCCGATGCGATGCAGCTGCTGGCAGCAGGCTCAGATTCAGATAGAATCCATAGAATGAACTTAAAAGAGCAGATTTTCTTAAAGGAAAAAGTTCATTTATAATTAACCAACTTATAACAATAAAATACAGGAACTGGTACGGTTAGGAATGAAATATGAATCAAACTATTTTAAGAAACGACCTTGAAAAATTCTGTTTTCATCGTTTTGCTTCACAGGTCTAATCAGCGATGGGTATGGGCATGGGTAGTCGCAAAACCACTTGTGAATGATTTTTGCAAAATATTAAATATAAAAATAAAATACAAACAACATGAATTCTTTTATATTATAATCTTGTATTTTCTTGTTTAATTTTACCCCGTATTAATATTTTTGGAAGTTTAGCTGGCTAAGAATTATTAAAAAATGTTTGGGTATGGGTGGGTTTATTTCCTAAAAAACCATCTCCTTTTCAGACAACTTCCGTTATGAGTCGCTGCTTGACTTGGCGCCAGCATCGCCGCTGCCAGACATCATAATCGTTCTGTTTTCTCGACGGATGGCTAGAAAGGGCTTTATTTCGAATATTTTCGTGTTTTCTTGCTATAAAGGATTCGTGTTTAATCCTAACATATCTTGAAGAGTTTAATGGTTAATAAGAATGCCAAAATCGAATGAAACGGAGCAAAAATCGCCGCGAATCAATGCAGACGATTCGGAGGATGAGAGCGAAGTCCTCGAAGAGAGTCCCTGCGGACGGTGGCTCAAACGGAGAGAGGAGGTTAGTAATCTTCTAAATCATTCCTTTATTATTTACTCTTTAAATTTACGCCTTCTTGAAACTTCTGATTTCCTCTCAGTTGATTTAAAATAATCAACAAACCTATGACACACCTTCTACCGTTTGTTAATTACCGTAGCTAACGTGATTATTTGGGTGTTTGTTTATTTTTGAAACTCGGCTTATTTTATGCATTTTGGGTGTGGAACACTTCAACTATCAACTTGACTTGACTAAATGTAGTGCTAATTATTTATTTATTTCCAATGTATACGGTGTAAAATAATATTATATTTCCGGTAGCTAGGGAAACATAATCAGCTGGATGGTTCTATGACTTCCAAATCATAGGAAAATTTTCAGATCATAATATTAGCTTACCTGTTAAATATTGTGCTAGGCTGCATAGTGAGCTAGCTAGTAGAGCTACATACTTTAGCTGATCATATTATGATAACAAAATTACAAGTACCGGTATTATTTTGATAAAAATAAATATTAAAGTAACATAATACGGCTAACGTAATTATGAACTTAATTTCAACAGTGTAAAAGTGAAATGGTATGTTACACAATGTGACAATACTGTAAACTTACCGTAAGTAGAGTAAGTAGACTACCTCGGCCTAGTCTAGAGTAAACAGTGTGTTAAAATGTAAATTAATGTGCAATATTACCTGTGTTTACCATCAGGTATCTTGGCAATTACATTCAGAACTTAGGCTACAGTTAGATCTAATTGGAACAATATTTTTAAGTAAACAGATTCACAATAGAATTGCCGTAACTAATAATCTAACCTATATATATATGTCAGCTCCTAAAGTAACAAGTAGGCTACTACTCTGTCCACTACTCTCTTGAGTCACTCAGTAGGTACTTAACTTTAATATCTGAGTTTGAGTCTAGTAAGTTAGTAACATAATTATATGGAAGTTTAGGGTAAAGAGTTTTAATTTACCATTTGAGTAATTATAGAAAATTTAACTCATTAGCCATTATTTTAGCCTAGCCTACTATTGAGCTAGGTTAATAATTTTAAAAATAGGCTAATTATACTCCAAGCTGTGCAAGTTAAAGATTATTTTATTTGTAACTTTCCAACATAGCCTAATGTCAGAAATCATAAATCTGTTATCAATGAAAAAGAAAAGGTTTGGAGTCAGCTGTTCAGAGAGCTGTGTTTTGATCCTGATGACCTTTGCCTAGTGGGTAATATTTTAAAATTGGATATATCTGAGCAGACTACATTTATTAATTATTTGTAAACTGGTGTTTAAAACAACCTTCCCTTTTCCTCACATATTATCTGATTTAAAAATGGAAACCTGTTTCTATATTAATGTAGACCATATTAAACTTAACACTCAGCTGACCTTAAGTTTAAATAGAATATTTTTTTTCTTCTCTAGTTGTGAATGTTGAAAACATAATATAACATCAGTTGGTAGCCTGTCCTACAGTTAACATTTTTAAATCTAGACCATTAAAGACTAATAATTGATTTTATTTAATTCATAATGTAGGCTAGTATTAACTGGTTGGCTAGCCTCTGTTATAATAGGATATTAAATTCTAGACTTAGTTCTAGATAGTAAAATTTTTTAGACCAAAAAAAATCACATAATTTAAACTGCTGTAATTTTTTAAAGAGAAATTATTACGTTTTTATTTAAATAATTTAGTCTATGAACTGGATGTAAGCCTAGGCTACAGTACAGTACATATAATGAACCTGTTTGCCTTGGCTTGACATTGGCCACTCAAGAGTCAGAGCAGCTTGCATCCCTCCTTCACTTTCTAAGTTAATTTAAATAAATCAGCTGATATTAAATAATTACAGATTATTGTTGATAGGCCTTATAGACTAGCATAAACTTGTCAAGTTGTCATACAGAAGGTTAATTATTAAATAAAAAGATCATAAATTTTCGAATTTTCTTTATAACTTAGGCTACACTGTACACAGCAGCAGCTATCTGGGTTGGGTAAAAAAAAAAAAAAATAAGGCTACCATAAGGGGTTACAAAAAATAAGTAGGCCCTACCAAAAGTTCATTGTAAACACCAGGTAAACACATAGCCAGAGGTTAGAACTTAGTACCATATCTTCGTCATTAAAATAGAAGATTTATTTATAATTTGCAATAACTTAAATATACCTAAATATGGTAAAAATATGAAAATTTTATTGCATTATAGGCCTACCGTATTTAAATAAATCTACTGTTTTAATATATTAAATAATTTAATATTATAATAACGTTCTGGTCTTTTTTCACATAACTAAGCGGGACGCATCACAGTTCAATGATAGGTTTAGGTAGTGTTCAGGTTATCAATATATGCATTATTATTCCATTAATTTGCTAAAAATGAATGAAAGCCTGCTGATTCATTATACCCCATATAATGACACAGGAGAATCAGATACTTGCAGCGGATTGTCACCTATAAGCTGCCCGGAACTATATTCAACCTGAAATTGGCCAAATCCCAAATAAATTCATGTAATTTGATCCAACCTAGTCATCAATCTCAGACTGAGTTTTAAAAAAACTGAAAATAAAATGTTTTTTTCACACTTCTTTAATTTATAGAAGCTATTAAGTCTTTCAATCACTTTGTATTTTCGTACGTCCTCTACCGTACCCATATTATAGGTATATTTCGTAGACTTCTTAGCTCTTTGCTCCGATTAAAAAAAAAAAAACGTTTTTTTTTTCGTAATTTAATCCTTTTAACTAAATTATAATTTAGTTAAAACTTAAAAGGATTAAATTACTGAAAAAAACGAAATTTCAATTTTTTTCTCTCTCAAAATTTTACTATTTTCTCAAAATAACTTTTTATTTCATGCTGTGACTGGCCCCACAATATTTATTACGTTTTCGATTTTCTATCCAAAGACGAACATTTTGAGTGTAAATTAAATAATTAATTAATATAAATATTAATTATTTAATTTACACTCAAAAAATTTAAATTAAATAATTAATATAGCCTTAAATATTAATTATTTAATTTACACTCAAAATGTTCGTCTTGGATCTAGATAATCGAAAAAGTATTTAAATATTGTGGGGCCAGTCGCAGCATGAAATAAAAAGTTATTTTGAGAAAATAGTAAAATTTTGAGAGAGAAAAACAATTGAAATTTCGCGTTTTTATGTCCTTTGAAACTATAAATTAATTTAATTCGAATATTGTGAGAGCTGTTAGAACTGTGATTGTGAGAGCTGTAACTTTTAAAAATCGAATATATATATTTCAATCATATTATGCGCGCACGTGTTTGTACGTCACTCCACGTACTGATCCAAGGTTAAAAATAAACATTTTTATTATGATGAAGTTCTATAAAAACCTACGTTACAACAGTGTTATAACAACCAGAAAATCGATATTTAAGAGTCTCATGAGCGCCTGTCGTCGCGCTCTCCAGAGGTGCTGAGAAAGTCTCATTATATTATTAATTTATGTCAATGACGGTCAATGGTGTCTTTTGATGGGTCGCGACTCGCGAAGGAGATTAATTACGTAGGACGACGTGGTATAGCTACGATTATTAGGCCGGGTGCACCAAGGAGGTTAACCTGCTGAGGTTTTAATTTAACCGAACTTGAATTTTCGTACGTCCCGTGTTCAAACGAAAATGGACATCATAATGATACACCAAAAAAATGTTCTCGAATATCTTTTTATTTAATGCGACGACCCCACAATTTTTTTTACACATTTTCGAAGATTAGATCTTTTCAAGACGAACATATTGGTGACATAACATATAAATCTATTTTCGTACAAAGGTTACAAAGATATCAATTATTTATTTCGTTTTCGGTTATGTTAACTGTTCAAGTCATCTGTTAATCTCTCAGTTTAAAATATTTGGTGCTCTCGGGCCTCAATTATCGTATATATCTCAGGTTAACTTCCGAGAGTCCAAGGTCACAGAATTATTAAGTGAACCATTTTTTTTTACGTTTTTCGTAAGCGCGTATACCGGTTACGATTTAGTTCCGGGAGTGTATAAGTTATATGCGTGTTTACAAAATGTCAATAGGCTATAATCGATGGTGCCGGTATCGGTAAATGTAATAACTCTTGTAGTACCGGGTTATTATAGATTTTTATACTTGAAAGCGAATAATTTACGTCATTGAATTATATATAAAAAAAAATCCGATTTATTTTACCCACGGACATGCTGATAAATCAATTTATTTTTAAAAATATAAAATAATCGAACATTCGGACTTCCGTGAGAGCTTGCTATTTTTATATAATGTGACCTTTTAAAGAATGTATCTTATCATATCTCCTTCCTCATCATAATCCAATAATCTATTTAAAACCTTCTCCAATGACGTAAATATCATTAAAATAATAGGCCGGTTTTATTCGAATAAGAGCCGCGGCTTTTATTTCAAAATCAATTTTTTCCCTGCGGCTTCTATTCGAGGGCGGC
>JAQGBM010001814.1:0-10076 GCA_034698405.1 Symphylella vulgaris | reverse complement strand
CAGCAGCAAGAAGTATATACTCGTCATAAACCTGTCATTCGTAAACACAAAACGAGAAAAGTTTACGTGGACGGTATTGACGATCAATTCCAAGCCGATCTGGTAGACATGAAAGCTTTTAGATCTAAAAATAAATACTATAATTATATTCTAACTGTGATTGATTGTTTTTCTAAATACGCCTGGGCCATAGCGATCAAGAAAAAGACAGGCAATGAAGTTACGGGTGCTTTTCAAAAACTATTTAACGAGTCTAACCGTATCCCACTCAAACTCCAGACCGATAAAGGGACCGAGTTCATTAATAAGGCCACCCAATCTTTATTTAAAAAATTAAATATTCACTGGTTTGCTACTGAAAATATGACCAAGGGACAGATTGTAGAACGTTTTAATCGTACAATGAAAGATAAAATGTTTAAATACTTTATGGCAAATGATACGAAGAACTGGTTTAAAGTACTGCCAAAATTGGTTAAAAATTACAACACGTCCTACCACCGTTCGATTAAAATGACACCGACTGAAGCAAGCCAGGCTAAAAATGAACCTACCGTACGCCAGAACCTCTACCCACGCAGCAGTGTATCTAGTACCACTCGAACAGCAGTATTTAAAGAGGGCGACTTGGTGAGAATTTCTATTAAGGAGGACGCCTTCAAACGAGGATACACCCCAAACTACACCAGTGAAGTATTTGAAATTAAAACGGTTCAGGACAACACCCACCCAATCTATTACAAATTAAGAGACCTAAAAGGCGAAGAAATTACTGGCACATTTTACAAAGAAGAATTATCTAAAGTATTGCTTCTCTAGGCCTACTAAACTTGTAGCCTACTGAACATAAGTGGGTAGCCTACTAGTATAAACTATGAAAGAAATGTAGGCTACTCATTTCTTGGCATTTTTATCACTCCCCTGCCTCAAAATACGATTCTAAAATCTTCTCCTGTATTGTTGGTATAAATATCAGACTCTAAATCAGACAAAATTAGTTAAAATTTCATCAATTTGAAAGTGGCCTACTCGCTCTATTCATTATTACTGCTGGACGCTGCCATTTGCAATTTATTTTGCTGCTTTCAGCGATAAAATGCGCCTTATTTATAACCACGTTTTTACAGGTGGTAGGATCTATTAAGAAGCACTATTATATTCGAACGTCATTGGTAGTCACCTGTTAGAAAGAATTCTTAGGAAGCGTCGTAAAAAAGTTTCTTTGCCTGACCATTATAGCAGCTGGTAGTGGGATATTTAAAAATTTCACGAGTAAACTCAGCAAGTAGAGTAGACGTGAATTTAGGGGGTATTAAAATTAAAATTTGAATTTGAAAGCTATATAAAGGCAGTGATTTAAGTGTGAATAACCATAAAAAAGGGACTTTTTTAAACCTTACCTCACTTTGAAAAGCTAAAATAAAAAAAAAAAATGCCAAATAACGAAAATTATGTCAGCGCAAAACCAGCCGTAAGCCAGCAGCTCATTGTTGACAGAAATAATTTATATGATCCGCTTATTCCGGTTCTAAGGGAAGCCGAATTGAGCCCCCTCTGCCCCTTTTGCTATGAGCATGTGCATGATTTGGCATGTAATGACTTCTTAAGATGGGTACGAATAACAAACGAACGAAAGAAACAGGATGCTTTCCGCAGGGACACGAAAAGCCCTCTATAATCTGATTATAACTAATTGTAATGAATAAAAAATTTTGACAAACTTAATTCTTGTCCAGAGTGGTTTCATTCCAACCTTCATATAAATGGGAGGAAGAGAGAGGAGGTGAAACTATGACTTTGACTTAATGATCGAATATAAAATTATTACGGGTAAGTCACTGAAATATGTCTTGTAGGATTCGAACCAGCACTCGTTCTCTCTCTCTCTCTCTGACAACTCCCCATGCACCCCTGCGCTGGTTAAAGTGCAACTATATATGGGAAAAAGTGAAAATAAATTGGTAAAAAAAAAATGCAATGTTTAATCATTGCTGGCTATGTCCTTAAGTAATCTACTCCCATATTAGAAAAGGATAGAAAGACCCCAACAAAATTTATTTTAATTTTTACTTACTGTAAATTAATTGTTGAAATAAACTAGCTGCATGGAGAGTATCTGTGAGGTGAACTCACACCTGTTCCCCTGCATCGAAACAAGTTCACCGGGGGAAATCCAGGGCCCTACAATATAGCTTTTCCCTTCCGTCAAAACGGCCTAAATAGAGATCTGACCTATCATAAAATATTCCCGGTTTGGGGGCTGTTTCCCTCGTCTTTCGGTTTTCACAGTCACAAGCAGTAGGTAATAAATATTTAATTTTAATTTACATTATATTTTTTATATTATTATTTACATATTAATTAATGTACTATAATTATGTTATTTTAAATAAATACGATACTTCAAACAGATAGAATAAAATTTGTCTTCTTCAGTGATAATGGAGAATGCATTGGTATCATAATTGTAAGATAGATATGTATTATGATCCGGGATATAATAAACCTTTAACTTTTGTTGAACCAAATGTACCAACGCAATCCATTTACAAAAATCAGGATTGAGTTGAGACATCTTGATTTTTGCAGCTGTCTTTGGTCGTGGTGGAGGGAGTACTAGTGGTGGAGGTCTTGGTCTTGGTTTTTTTTCTGGCGGGAGGAGCCATGGTGGTGTGGGTGGAGACGGTGGCAAAATTGATTCCAACTGCGGAGGGCTAAGGGGTACCGGTACTGTTGTCTCTGAAGGCTTAAGGGGTTGTTTTGGTTTGGGTGGGGCGACAGCTCGAGACAGTGGAGGTTGAGGCGGGAGGGGTTGCGCCAATGCCGACTTCTTTAATTTCTTCTTCATCTTCTTCTTCTTATTAATCTCTTTCCTCCATCTCTCCTTCTTTCGCATCTTCCGAGCTTTTCTGAAAAAAAGAAAGGTAAAAATTTACAAGGCAAAATTATCTCTCTTCTTCTGTTTGTGGAGATCCAACGTTTGCAGCATGGTAATCTGCTAGGCGATGGCATCGTGGGACTCGGGCCATCTAGTGTAGGTTCAAGTTTATGGATCGGAGTGGATGGTTCTTGTGGGGTTATATCACGGTTTCTCTTCACTGGGGCTAGAAAAGAGATACTTAACACACGAGGTGGTATTAAGTAAAAGGAAATTTAAAAAAAAAACATTTTCATACACAACACTTTTAATCTTTATTTAAAAACTGATAGGGGTAAAATTTCCTTTATTTTCTCTGCAATCAAGCTATTTTGACTACACCGTATTTATCACGGTTTCTCTTCACTGGGTCTAGAAAAGAGATACTTAATACAGAGGTATTAAGTAAAAGGAAATTTTAAAAAACAAATTTGCTCTCTTTAGTCCAGGGTTTGAGGTTTACACGTATTATATCGTGATTCGCTCAGAGAGCGCTCTCATTGCACCCCAGAGTTAAAAGATTTCATACACTTAATATTTTTTATCGTCAGCCTTCAAAAAGTTTTCTTTTACGTTCACTATGTTCATGTTGTTAAATAACGGGCAATATTTTCAGAAAATTTCCACGGGGCGCAAACATGTGAAATTTTAAATCGAACAAATTAACGCAGTAATTTTACTACCCTACTTTTCCTGATTAAACTATATATTGTAAGCCTAACACAACTCAACAATATGAAAAAATTGCCAAATAAAATATCATCAAACTCTTACGCAGCGTTAGCCTCTTTTCCAGTATACTCTTACGCGGCGTTAGCCGATTTTCAAGTAAAACTTTTACGTGACTTTAGCCACTTTTCGAGTTTGAGATACATATTTAAGCCTAATAACTGAACAATAGAAAAAAAATGCCAAATAAAATAGTCTAACAACCTAACACTTTGAAAATTATGAAATAAAATAGCCTAACAACTCAGCACTACAAAAATTGTCAAATAAAAATGACAATTTTACAGACAACCTAGAATTTTTAATTGTTACACCGATGATGAATATAGAAAAATGAGAACGGAAGAGTGTGTGTGAAACGATAAATGGATTTGAAAGAAGCTCGGGAGATATGTAAGGATAGGTGCGAGTGGAGAAAAATTGTGAATAAGAAAGTATGAGTGAATGTGAGTAGAGTTTGATTTTTTTAAAAATTAATTTGTGTCAAGTTTTTATTGTTTGTTTATTGTTATTTTGTTTTGTTGTCTTTCTATGTTAATATGCGACATTATAGGCAAGCTGCATTAAAGGTAAGCGGCATTATAACCAAGTCAAAACAACACTTATTGGTTAAATCTAACAAACTGAAAGTTGTTTCTAAAGAGATATTATTACCTTAGCGCAGAGTATCCTACATACATACCGTGAGATTTCGCTCCTTTTTTTCTTCATCCTCCTTTGTTATGATTCACGTCACAAGTAATGTAGACAGAGTCGATATCATCTGCAAAGATAAGGAATCCGGGTAAATCCATGTTCAAACACCAACCCTCAATACTGAAATTAACATGGGCCAACCAGAATCATACTCAGGTACTGCGGTGTAGAGGGGAGGGCTTCACAGAGAATCGGCCCTGGTAGTGTGCAACCCGGGATGGAAAGAATGGTGAAACACGAGTATTTAACAGGACCTCCAACGTTAGGCAATAGGTATGGCTAAAAAAGTAAAAACGAATTGATTCAGAATAGGCAAGCATAATATAAGCAAAAATAGCTAGGTTACTCGGGTTTTTATAGACTTTACATATAGGCTAAGTTATTACTAGATAGATATAAAACTAAAAAATTTAATTCAAAAATGTTGGTTTTTATCACCCTACTACCATATATAGGGTGAGTATAAAAAAAAAAAAAAACCCGCTACTCCAAAAATTTTCAAAGTCAAATTCATCTATAGCCTAAAAATTTTAGAAGAGTCCATCCATCTATAAAAAATTTCAGAGTATCAATAAATGGACTTAGAAATTTTAATAGATGAATGGACTTAGAGAAAAAAAAAAAAAAAAAAAACCCGCACTCAAATTTTTTCAAAGTCCATAAACTATAAAAACTGAAAAAATTCAAGTCCATAAATGCTGGCTTTTTAGATTATTTAAAAAAAAAAAGCTAATAGTTAAAAAATTAAATTACTCACAACAGATCCTAATCCTCAGCTTCCATTCACAAATTGTTCATTTTGTGAAAAAAAGCAGGCTTTTCCATTTCTTTTTATAGGCTCGAGGCTGTTACGTCACTGCATGCAAACACTATTAAAAAGAAAAAAGATAGAAAAACAGTTATATTTTCAAGGTGATATTGTCGCACCACACGATCACAGGACTGGTATGATCAGACCAAGGCCTCTTTCCGTTGTCATAATCAATGTTGGACCTCAGCCAAGACTCGGCATATCAAACCCAACGCTTCCTAGAAATCCAATGCCGACAATTATAGCGAGCAACCTAGTAAAACATAACAATGGCTATGATAACAGCTATGCGCAGTGCCCAGAAAGCATGAATGTTTGTTACAATTTAAGTATTTAAGTTAATATCCTTTCTTTAAACTCGTATTCTTACTTAATATCCTGAAACATGTTTTCAATATTCATGTTAGGCCCTAATATTTGCTCTTTATGATCTATTTGTTTTCCTTTCTTATTAATTACACGCAATAAAATATGAAAAATCTCTTAAGTTTTACCTTTAAAACTTTGGCCTTGGAAATCAGCTGTTGTGCATGTGTTGACCAATTGGCAGGCTGCTCTTTAGGCCTACCCAGAGACACAGTAGCCTAGTTACACCAGTGTTTCCGCAAACGTCCACAAACGACTGAAAAAATAAAAGGAATTTTTAGGGAAATACAATTATTCTATGTTTTCTTTAAATTATGGTAATATATTATAAAAATTGCACACCATAATAATTAAGTTACAGACAGAAAGGTAAAATTAATTCAAAAATTGGGGGGCGGCTTAGTTCAGATCAAAGCCTAACAATGGAAGCGTCTAAATAGCTTTTCTACATTTCGAACTCGAATAATTAATAGAAATACTTACTCAATTCTTATGCTAATCACTCCTAAAGACCTTCATAAATCGCCACAGCACACTTTGATTTTTATTTTCCACTGTTTTATATTTTTTTATTTTAACGAAAGCGCACAGCAGTCGTTTATCACGCTTTTCCAACATCCGTCATTCCGCCATAATATAATAAAGAAGGCGGGGAGACTTGCACTTGCAGTAGAGCAGGTGCGGGCTCATCACGTGGTATCTCCTTATATGGTAAGGAGTTAATGGGAGATGGAGCGTTAAATATGGAAATTCTCAATGATGGGACCATCCATAAGGTAGTGAGCGAACGGAGAGCACACCAATCACAGACAGGCTAGCATTCCATATATAGCGCCTTTTTATCAATGGTAACACGATTGTTATGGTACGCCGTAACGATTAGTTTTAAAAGTGACGCGTCGTAAACACGGAAATATGTTGTGACTTTGGTTCCTTGTTCAGGCAATTAGATTTTTAAGTTTATTCTATTTTATTTTTATTACTCAAAATTGAATATTGAGATTTTATTTGCGCAATGTAATTAATTTAGTAATGGTTTGGGGATGGTTTATTTTAATTTTTCCTGCTCACACGTATAGAATCATTAAAAAAATGGCGACACCCATGAACTCAAAGACAGATGAGTGCATAAACCAACGATGCTTTTGATCATGTTTAATCTTCGTAAAAATCATTTAAAAACTGTAAGTAATTCATTTTCTGAACTCAATTTCAATGATTAATGCTTTGACTTGTCTTAGGACACACAGAACATATTTTAATTGGAGGCGACAACGATGGGTCGATGATTACTTGAATTGTTTGTTTAATCACGTCGAACTGAATCGTAGCCAGAATGTTATTCGAAGCTACAAACATCAACTGTACACGGAAACAGTAACCAAAAAAGCCCTTTCTTGGAAGGACAATAAAAGATGCTTGATTCCAAACAGTAGCGATACATATGCATGGGGTCATTATAAAATACCACTCATTGAATAGCAAGAATAACGGGCCAGTAGTTGTGAGTGAAAGGGAGAACCCGCTGTTAGCATATTGAAACGAAGTGGAGAATAGAGAGAAATTTGGCTCTAATCATTTCAATTTTACGGCATAGCCTAATCATCACAAATGGACCCCCTTCCCCTGCCCTACCCGTGCCCCTTGGATCCCCTGGCAGCTGGTGGGCTGGTCCCCCCACACAGTATTGAGGGGAGAGGGGGCGGGCGGATGCGAAGAGAGCGAGCGATAAAGAAAAATCGGCTATTAACGAAGGGTCTCGGGGGGAAATAGAATAAAATAACCCCCAAAATAAATAATCAATTAAAAATTTGGTCCTGTAACTGGCCTCCCACCCCCACTCTTACTGGTGGGCTGGTCCCCCCACAGTATTGAGGGTGCAGGCGGATGCGAAGAGAGCGAGCGATAAAGAAAAATCGGCTATTAACGAAGGGTCTCGGGGGAAAATAGAATAAAATAACCCCCAAAATAAATAATCAATTAAAAATTTGGTCCTGTCACTGGCCTCCCACCCCCACTCTTACACTACTCATGCCTAATTATTACATAATTCACTAGTCTAAACCAGTAAACACTAAACAGGTATAAGTTAAGCGTTCAATATAATTTATGCCAACAAATATCCCGAAGAGGTTGAAAAATCGATTAGAGACCATATTAAATGTTACAGACCGACGGTATCACATTATCGACGAGAACACGCATCAAGCCGACGTTATCTGCCCTGCGAACTCAGCATCAGTCTATTATGGAACGATTATAATTCCGAAAGAAAAAAGAGGGGAAAAATCGGTTTCGTATAGCTAATTTTGGGATATTTATACATCCATGAACATTTCGCATCCAGAACAGGATAAGTGCGGTAAATGTTCTGCCCACGACACCTAGCATAAAGAAGAAAAAGATTATCACAGGCGCGCCTTCAATTAGCATGGGCTGCATGGGAAGCTTTTATAAAGCTTATATAAAGCGGTGTTATTTATCAACCATTATTTATTCTTAATATGCAACGACGCTTGTTGTAATAAAGTATCTTTGCAAAGTTCTATTCAATCAAAATGGTGCTCTTTATTCATCAATCAATCTTTCGCTAATTATAAAATATCTATCTAAATAACTATAACAAAGAACTTTACAAGCATTACAACTGTGCAAAACATAAATCAAACCCAAATGAAACCGAACACACGAAAACTCAATCAACTGATGAAGCAAAAACGTTGGATAAAATAAATAAAGCCATCAGTACGAATTCCCCAAAGTCTGCACCCCCCATATTTCCTAAATTATGAGGGTTACGAAGAAGTCATCCATCTAATCCATTTGGTAACAGGGTTGGAAGTAGGTTACCAAATCCTTCGGGAACTTACGGATAGGCAATTCCACATGGACATCAGGTTGAGCTTAAGTGAGCTCAACCTGATGTTCATAATAATTCAAAGAGAAAGTCAGGATCTGTGGCAACACATTGAATACGCCGATTTGGAGCGGATTACGCACTCTCCTGGTATCGGACGTGGTTTTCGCGTACTACCGGTACTGATTGCGAACTACTGATTATCATCGAGTCTATAAAGTATAACGAAGTTTTAACGACAATAACGTTTTCAACCTTCCCTATTAGTTAAACTTCACAATAAGTTGGCAAATCCTGAAATGATTAGGGGATGCGTGGTTGAGACTATTAATTCAATAAATTAAAATGAGGTAATTGGTTCATTTAAAAATCTGGTTTTCCTCACAATTAATTACAATTATATCGATTCAAACATCCTTACATTAATCGTTGAAAACTGTTGCGGTTCCCTTGAGGTCATCAAGTTAACCTGCTTGTCCGATAAGGAAGAAAGCAATTATGTCATTCCTGCCGAAACTTGGACATGGGTAAAAAAAAGTGTCCTCAACTGAAAATACATGTACAGTCCTTTTCAGCGAGATACGGACACGCGAGTTAAAAAGTTTTTCTTTCCCGATGCATAACTCTATTTCACTCGAGCCAAGTTTAAACAGCCATCAGTACAGAAAGTACATACTAAGGTTCGTCACATTTGGAATGTTCTGCGCATCTACAGAACAGAAGAGGTAAGTTAAATAACTAATTTTAGATATTACGGTAATGATGAATTGTTACTTACCATTGAAACTTGTAAGTAAATTAAGAAGTTACGTAACCCATCAAAATAGGTTTTTAATTAATGGTACTTTATTTTCAGCTTAATTTTAGGGAATCAAATCAATTTCCATCTTCGAGGAAGAACACGATATTGTGAGAATGAATGAAATTAGTTTTTTCTTCTTCTCCTAATTATAGTAATAATTTACAAGAACATAAATAATTACTAGACTAAATAATATATTTTTTAGAAAAATACAGTAATTTCTTTTATTTAATAGGGACATTTCAAAGCTCTTTGGTCGAAGGTGAAACTGGTCGTTTAACTGAATTTGACATAATAACACTTACTTTGAAAGCAACCTTGGACTGGCTAGCAAAGGTTGCCTAATTAATTTACCATTTTTATTCTCTTTTGAAACCGTCTGATAAGTATATTTATTGTTTGGTGGTTGCTTAGAAACCCGTTTACTGTTTAATTCCCCACCAAGGCTGGTAATAATTTCAGAATAAGTGATGGTATTCTTAAAGATATCAAGGGCAGAAGCAATGGCTCCTGCTAGCGTTATCAGGCCCGTTCCACTAGCAGGGGCAGCAGCATGGGCTCCTGCTGGCGTTATACGGCCAGCTGTGGCTTCATAGCATCAGCAAAACCAACAGCTGCCACAGTCCCAGCCTGGTCCATCTGGTTCGTCAACTAATTGCCTAATAATAATGGGAATTCTGCACAAGCCCAACAAGCCACTCGACTCTCGAGGGCTTCTTGAATTAATAAGAGCCCAAGGAATACAAGTACCAGAGGTCCCTAACCCTGATACCCCCGATGAACCTGAAAACCCACAAGCAAAAAAGAGTAAACCCCATGGCCCAGATTCTGATGGTTGTGCATAGACTGAACTAAAAAAATGTTTTAAAAAATTTACTAATTTTCTAATTTATAAATT